>NDXB01004635.1:104106-115388 GCA_002631895.1 Agapornis roseicollis
TTTTTTTTTTTTTTTTTTTTTTTTTTTTACTGGGCTTACAAATTAATATCTTCACAAGGGCTGGTACCTCTGTGTATTCTGCATTTTTCACTACACATTCAGTATATGAAAGCGAAGAGTAGTTTAAGTGCCTCAACTTTTGAATTTTACTGAAATTTTAGGTTTGGTCAAATATCATGAGTGGATTATAAGATTGTAGGATGCAATGGCTGTTTGTTGCTTCTCTTTATAATGACATATATGACAGTGGCTCTCTGGCCAGCTCTTAACTTTGCAGAAAAGCATTGTCAACATACGGAATATGTTCCATACAGGAAAATAACTTCCATTTAGATCATGTGGATCAAGTGGATCAATGCACTTACTTATATTGAGAAGACACAAAACCTCAATCTCTAGATGACTAACAAAATAAATACAGGCCATTGCTCTGGGTTCTTTTTTGGTCCTTCACACTGTTACCATCTTCAATTGCACAGCAACCATTAACACTAGGGAAGCAATTCTAGCTGCCTGACAGTAACCTGAGGCTCCATCATGCAGAACAAAATACGAAAAGCAAGGACAAATTCAAAGGGAATGTAGGGTACAAGGAAAGCTACTTAGTAAATGTTTATGAGTGGAACAATTCTTCAATGTGCATGAGCACACTAGAAAGCAATATAACCTCTGGGGCCCCTGTTTTTCAGACAAAAGCCTGAAAATTCGCTTTTTGCTCAAGATGTCTTTACCGCAAGTATATCTTCAGACATGAGAAAAGAGTTGGAAGGGTACAGAGTAACAGATGACAAGTATGCAATAGTGATAAATAGGAGTTAAAAAAAATAAAAAGGAGCAATACAAGAATTATACTTAGAACCCACACTGTTAATTGGAATCAAGTCACAGTGCTTTCTTTCTTGGAAAAAGAATAGTAATTTGTCTTCAGCTTTGGCAGACGAGCAGAATGCATAATAGCAAATAATGTTTGAAAGTAGAACAAGCCGACATGGCACCAAGTGAGATAAATGCTTATCTCATAATCATTAACTCCTGGCCTAGCTACTGCTTTGCATTGCCAAAAAATCAAGGATTTGGAGAGGAGTTATATAGGCTATAAATAATAGTTCCAAGGAGTAGCACCAGAAAATAGTGGCAACTGTATTTGCCTGTGACTATTAAAGTCCTATACAAACAAAGAAACAGAGAAACAAAGAACATCTCCTCTTGGTGGTCCTAAATCACAGATTTGGTGTGGCAACTTCCAATTTTTGGTGCAGAAGTAGGTAATGTCTATGTCAGTCATGAACCAAATGCTTGTTTTTACTGGACAATCTTATCCATTACCTGCCTCAACAGAAAAGCCCTGCTGTTCCTAGAAGGAAAGTGGTTGCAACAGCTTCTACATAGCAGATCAAAAGTGTTCTGGGCTCCTGCCTCAGCATGAAGCCAATCTACTACGTTAAGCCATCTATTTAGCAAGATAACCATCTGTCTGGAGTAAGCTTGATGAGGTAATGGTTTTATTAATTTCTTATAATAAGTAAGATGAGCAGACGAGGCTGCCTGTGGCATTCAGATATGAGTATTTGACCTTTACAAATCATCTGCCTTTCTTTCTGGTGCAAAACTCGATCATCATCACTGTATCAGAGTCATTACTGGATGAATCTTCCCAGGGCTTTGCAGTGGGCATGAGAAGGTCCAAAATTGTTTTTCACATCTGCAGAATAGGCACTTTTTAATCACCATGGCTAAAGCATGAAAAGGCTATTTCCTCCAGGATATTCTGTTTCCTCTACACTGAAGGGCATTGCATGTTACTCTAACTCAGCTTTTCAGAAATTTTAGTTTCGTCTAGCAATCTGCTCTTGGCTAGAAGAAGCTATTACTTTCCTTGGTAGCTTGTCCAAAACTTGCCACCCACACTGTTTAAACACAGTGGCCTCTTCCTTAGCTGCCTTTCCTTCTTAAATTTCCATCCACTAGTTTTTTTCCTGTGCCTTTCTCCTGGAGCTCCAAATGGCCTCTAGGACTCAGCATTTTCACTGCCTAAAAGGAGGCATGGCAAAGCACTTTGCTTTGCTAAGTAATGTGTGTGTTTTGTTTGACAGTGTGTTCACTTTACCCCCACCACTTCACCACACTGAGTTTTTCATATTCAAGGCTTAATTTACCACCTTACTTTACTTTTCTGGTCATCCAATGGAATTTGTGCTGGAAAGCACCAAACCCAGAAGTGGCTGCCCCAGGTGAGGAGTCGGCATTGATGAACACTGAACTCAAGGGGGAAGGAGGTCCTTTTGGCCTTCAAAGAGCTCAGCAGGTTGCTCCTTATGGTCATCAGTAAATCACTGCTGCAGAGTTTTCGTCCAATTCTCATTAGTTGTCAGGGTTGTGCCTGAGGAACTGTGGGTGATGCTGATCTAGGTTATTCTCATTCACCTCTGCCGCCCCAGCCTCAAGCAAAGCCAGATGCCATTACTTTTGACGTGGTACGTGGGTTGGCCTTGCTGGCAAGTCTGCAAGTCCCTCCTCTGCCTCTGCATGGGGGTCTCTTTATCCCTGGGGACAGACTCTGCTTGGTCAGCAGCCACAGAGAAGCCCCCCTTTCCAACCCTAACTATTCTATGATTCTATGAGCTATGGCTTAGGTAAACATGTTGTGGTGACACATTGAGAACAAGAGCCATGCCCACCTCGTGGTCCATGCTATGCATGGCCCTCACTGACCTGAGAACACTGTGGTAGCCTTTACTGGTGCCTAGGACACACTCAGCTTCAAGAACTAGAAGGATTCAAACCAACTTTGGGCATGCTGCAGCAGTTACAGTAAGGGAAGGGACACTCCTACAGGGAGAGTTTTTTTCCCAAATTTACCTAAATCTGGTCTGAAAAAATGGCATATTCAGTAAGGGAAGGGACACTCCTACAGGGAGAGTTTTTTTCCCAAATTTACCTAAATCTGGTCTGAAAAAATGGCATATTCCCTACTCATTGTTAAGTTTAGATCTGCTGAAACATAATTTTTCCAGNATTCAGTAAGGGAAGGGACACTCCTACAGGGAGAGTTTTTTTCCCAAATTTACCTAAATCTGGTCTGAAAAAATGGCATATTCCCTACTCATTGTTAAGTTTAGATCTGCTGAAACATAATTTTTCCAGAAATGCTGCCCCATCAGCACTGTAGGGAGGCATTTCAGATTGAATGGGGAAAAAAGCCAGGGGAAACATTTAGCCAAAAGGCCACATGGCAGAAATAGTTGCAGGAAAGCCATACGCTAGAACTACAGAAGCAGCATGACATGAAGACCTCTTACATTAGAGACCTTCTTCCAGAGTGTTTCCCATGGACATCTCTGAGGTGAAAGAGGAGTCAGTGTCAGAAGCAGTTTACCATCCCCATCTGCCTGATCCCCAGAAGGCCAAATTCCCAAATAACCGCATTCTGTCTCTCCAATTCCTTCCTGGCTTCAAGGACAGCAGATGCTCTTCTCCCTCGTTTTTTTCTGGCTGTGGCAGACCTGCTTCTGCAGTCAAGTGCTGCTCCCAGCAGCTGCTTTTTGCAGTTTCTGTGTGTGACCTTGCACATCCCCCTGGAAACAGTGAGTTTCCTTAGAAATAAAGAAGGTTGTCATGCACGTGCACCATGCTTTGCTACCAGGTGAAGACACCGGGGTTTTCCATTGAAGGTTTTCAACCACGTAAGAGTATAGTTTGCTTTCGTGTTACTTGTGTTACACCTGCCTTGGTGCTGGCACTGAGGAGAGGCAGGGCACACACACAGAGACCACCGGTACCAACGGTTAAAATAATACAGGCTGTTTGTAAGTAAATATCCTCAAGTGAGTATTTATTAACAGCACAAACATCCTGTTTAGAGGTGACTGAACCACACTTGGAGAGGAGGACCTGACATAAAGTGGGCTCCTTGGCACATGCCAGGATGTCTGGGGCTGGGGTCCATCATGGCATGTGACTGTCAGGTCAACACCTATCCCCCTGAGCCTTTCTCTGGTGACTTATGGAGGACAGCAATTTGTGGACCCACCCCTACCATCTCCCTTACCAGGCCTTGCATTTGTCCTTTGTGCATGCTTGCGGCCTTTGCTGACTGTTTACTCCACACCTGAAGGAAAAGCCACCCTTGGGTGGAAGCTGAGCTCCTCCACCTATTGCCCCAGGGCAGCAGGGTGGGCCTTGTACCTCGTGGATGGGGTGGTGGAAAATACCAGTTCAGCTTCTCCAGCTGCCTAAATTTAACTGCGAAACCTCCGCTGCCCTTCAGAGTGCCGGCCCTCCCCAGGGGTGCCCCGGGAGCCACGCGGTGCGCATGCTGGGGACACGTGTGCGGCAGCGGCAGCACGTGCCCCCCTTGCCGGCAGCCCGGGTTCAACGTCCCTACAGGTGCCGGGTTCCCTGCGGCCGCCCTGAGGTGCCCGGGGTCAGCTAACAGCAGGAGTGTCTCGGGCTGGCTTGCACCTCGGACTGAGAGACAGCTGATCACTCATCTCGTGTTCCTGTGCGGGAACCACACACCAGCGCTGCCTCACCCGGCCTGCCCGATGGGCAACCGCAGAGGGGAGCTGCTCTGTAATCACAGGCATAAACACAGATGCGTCTGACCTCCTGAGGTACTGACTTTAATCAAAATCACACACAGCTCTCTGCAGCAATAATCACCCTTTTTAAAACATAATGAAAAAAGGGCAGTCTTCCTGAAACAAGGGAGCCGTTCTTAGGAAGAGAAACCTTATGAATTAGTGACAAGAATCCATGCGTGCTTGCACAAAGTTGAAACAGTCTTTAAATAGCACAAATGAGTTCTTGGGGACATGATTATAAATACCTCATCAAAACAGCAAGGGAAAGCCCAAAGAAAGGGACTTGTCGCTCTTTTTATTTTCTTTTTTTAGTAGACATTTCTAAAGAATTTCCTTCTAAAGTAAATTTCAGCCCTCCTTTAGTCTTACACTGTTCTTCATACCAGAACTCCTAACTTATAAACCCTGAACTTGCTCTATTGCATGATCTTTGAAAGACAGAACCCAATTGCTTAGTTTCTGGAGGGAGATGGGTATTTTATCTGCAGACGATGAAACTGATCTAATTACAATATTGCATTTGTGGTGTGAATTTTCCATTGGCAAGTTTTAACGGTCCAGTGTAGATACAGTTTTGTGATGATGTTCTCGTCTTTGAAATTTCTGTGATACTATGGACCTGGAAGATGCAGTGTAAAGGTGGTGTCACTAAAGTTCACTCTAACCCTGCATGTTTCAGGGGATTTCTGCTGTCTGCTGTTTCTAAAAATTAGTGTATCAATAGCCAGAATATGGACAAGGCAAAACTTTATCTGTTCACTAGATTACTACTGACATTATTTGCATGACAAAAGTGCGTGTGGTTGCTAGACTACCCAAACAGGAGGAGATAAAGTCATTCTTCTTGATAAAAAGATGTCTCCTTCTCAAATTGTTTTTTAAATATGAAAGTAAAATGTTAAAATGAGTAATGCTAAGTCAGCCTGCTCCAGCTGGGAATCTGCCCCATGTAGTCATACTCAGAGAGATGGGTATTAATCTATTATTCAACTGCACAAAGTTCAGCAGAATAACTGTTCTCACTAATTGCTAATGGGTGAAATTGCTGGTGCTTATAGGGAGATATTCTGGTAACAGATAATTAAGCAACTAAGTAGTTGAAAATGTCAGGAGAGAAAAACGATCTTTTCACCTCACTGAGTTCATTTTTAAAACTGTGTCAGCTGAGCTCACTCTGCTCCCATACAGGCAGCCTGCAGCTCTGCTGGGGAGATGGACTATGGATACCATGCACACAGACATGAGGGAAACCCCCTTTTCTTCATCCTGCTCCAACAGCTGCCATCCATGCTCAAGGAGGAGGTAGTAGTCTCCAGCAACTGCTACGTGTGGCTCTTGTTTGCATTGACTTTTAAAACTAGGCCTTGATCACCATTTTCTTCATGGCTAAGATGTGTTACTCCTTCCCACCAGCCATGTCCCTGTGCTCCTGCACCCAGAAGGTTCTCCTCTGGCCTGTGGTTCAGGTGTACTCCTGGAGCTGCTCCTTTTCAGCAGGTGCCTCCTTTTACTTCCTGTTTCCCCCTCTTTCAGCCCCAGGAAAGTGATGCATATGAAATGCTGGCTGCCCACTGAGCTTGCATCTTCACTACCAGTGTCAGAGTCTAAATATAATTGCACTTTGGTAGCTATTTATACACATCACGAGGATGCCCTGAACCATTCTCTCTCTCAGGTGTGAGCTTTTCCATGTTTGTACCTGTTTGTGGTATGACCAAACATCCCCTTGCAATTTCCCTGTAATCCAGATAGGTAAGAGTGGAGAGTGTTTTCCAAGTTTTGCTGCTGACCACAGACAGCTGTTTCTGATTGTGTGTTAATGAGTTTCTAATGAAGAGTAAGGCTCCCAATAAACAGGCTCTGCACCACTAAGTCCCAGGTGATGTCCTTCCAAATATCAGCTCTTTCTGCAGCCCTGGCTGCCCACCCCATGCCAATGGCAAGCTGATGCAACAAGGAGCACATGTCTACTTTTAATGGCAACTATTACAGTGAAATATAACAAATATTGCAGCAACTTTCATCTCAAGGATGGCTGCAGAACTACCAACACATACTTGTCCAGATGTTCACGTTGTGCTGAGCAGAGAGCAATGCCACTCAGAGCTTTGTACTGGGGTTTGAGAGCTCAGTCTGGATGACTAGACTGCATTAGCTCTCAGTTGGAGTGAATTGTCCTCATAGTCTGAAATTAAAAGTCTTTAAGGTGAATGGCTATGAGTGATGGATGTAGTCCATTACAGGTACACTCAAAAATTTTTCTATTGTGCTCACATATAGCCTGTTTAAATTCACCCTCACCAAGCATCAAGAAACCTCATCAAAAAAGAGCCCTCTCCAGTAGTGCTTCAGCAGAGCAGATGAGAGCCTGCTTTTCAAGACAGGCTGAATGCAAAGTGGAAGGAAACGATGCAGTGGACTTTTAGTCAGACCCATATTGATTCTGATGTAAATAAGACACAAGGCAGATGTTCTCTGCAAATGACCACCAATGACTTCACATAACTCCCCTACACAATCAGAATTAACTACACAAAGGCCGGACTTCTTTTACAAATAGCATTCTCTGGAAATAAATTAATAGGTAAAGAGGAGAACCTGTAAAAGAGTGGCTAGGAATTAGACTAAACATAAAGCAGTAGCAACTAGACTGAAATGGGGAGACATAACAGAAAACTTAAAGAATTCACCAATTACATATATATTCAGTACATGAGAACACTCAGCAGCCAGGGGCAATTCTGCACAATTCCCTATCATACTAGATGGGGGATGAACGTACATGTGGGTTCCTCAGGATCAAGGACATACTGGGATGTAGATGAGGAGGTTTAGTGGTGGTCTTTGCAGTTCTGGGGTAATGGTTGGACTTGATGATCTGAAAGGTCTTTTCCAGCCTGGCTGATTCTATGGTTCTATGGGGTGTTCATGAGGCTGCATGGGAAGCCAAAAGATGTGGGCACACAAGAAAAGGATTTCTGTGACCATAATCTGATAATCTATAGCACTGTGGGGTGAATGGCACGTTCAGGTGTTCACTGTGAGGGAACATCCCAGTTGTCCCATCCCAGCCCAGAATGAGTGTGCTGAAACAATGCCTCTTTGGCTGTCCTTGTGCCGTACAACTGAGTGAAAAACAGGCTTTGTAATTGTGTGGATATTCAAAACCAAAAATTACAGGAAAACCACCAAATAAAAAATAAAGAAGTTTAAGAAATCTCATTGAATTATTGCCTAAATGCTGGCTGACCTGTTAAAGATATTTCAGTTTAATTTTGGCATTGCTTAATGCTCTCCAAACCCTTTTTCCTATTTTAGGGGAGAAACAGGATCAGTTTTTAAGTAGAGAATAAGGAATAGAAAATTTTGTTCTTCAACATCGAATGAAAATAGTGCAGTATTTCTAAAACAAATTCCCAAATGTCAAAACCCACATAAAATGTGAGCTTTGATATATTTTTGCCTTTTTTTTTTTTCCTTTAAAACTTATCAAGTTTGACCCAATTCTTTCAAAAATAGCTGTTTAAGAGATTCACTCTTTGAGAAAAAGACTCCTTCCCTGTCTAACCTAGAGTTAAAACTGAGCTGCAGCCCCATGTGTTCAGCTTTTTTGCTGGGTCTGTAGCAGGCCAGTGTCTTCTCCTGACATAAATTCACCAGTGAGCCTCCTAACTCAGGGAACTATAAAATCAGTTGAGCTACACAGCTGTAAAACCAGAGCCATGCAGCAGGGAATTAGGCATCAGCTGCTATCTTAACACTGTTGTGGAAAAAATAGAGTTTAAAGTTAATTAAAATCAAAAGGATCCCTCTGTAAATTATGTCTGAGGATAGTAGGGAGAAAAGGACAGAAGCAAAATGAATATTTAAAGTGGGAAACTTAACTAGCTCTGGTAGGAGCTGGTATGGCTCATCTTTGGCCTCACTGTCTTTTTTGCATCTAAAGAGAGTTGCTTCAGCTGGGTCTGCCCCTGAAATGCAGAGAGGGTCTGGAGCCCTCCATGTTCTGGTCCCCTGACTTGGACCCTGAGTTTGTGCATTGCTTTGGGCTGGGTGCTGGAGAGGCTTCTGACTTTTTCCTGCTGCCCATGGTGCTGGCAAGGGAAAAGCCCCAGGCTGGCATCTCAGGCACTCTAGTTGTGCAGAGGCGCACAGGGAGGCATGTGCGGTGAGGTACCACTGGCACAAGCATAAGCAGTCAGGGAGAGAAAGCCATGGGATGTGGAACCTGACCTGTACCTTCTACAGCTGAGAGGGCATGTGAGGGCAAGAGGGTACCTCTGTGGAGAGGAGTGGGGGATTGGCTGACTTCCATCTGCAGAAAAAGATGCTGCTAGTTAGAGCATCCCTTCCTGTGTGCCCCCAGCACACAGGTGCTATTTTCCTGCTTGCTGATGGATGGCAGCACTCATCATCCAGCACCTTCTGCTAGAGGGGGGCTTCTTTGCACAGTTTGGAGGAGACATGAAACCTGCATGAGTATTCTTTAATGAACTTGGTCTTAATCCATTGCTTGGCATCATTGGACAAATTATGTTCTTGTTTAAATCTGCATGAAACTGAAGTAGCTCCACTGGAGTCTGAGGTATAATGCAGATTTATGCTATGCTGATTAGAAGTAGAGTTTGATCCTGTTATTTTATAATTCAGTGACTGCAGTTTTACTAGTCCTTGTTGTAGAGACCAAAGTATTTGTATTTACTTGCTATGAATTTTAAGTGCATTTTGCTGTGGTACCTTGCCTAAGGTATCTCTGAGAAGTGTGGATCTCTTAGATCAATATATTCTTCTCTGCCAGTGAATTGTGGCCTAATGTCCTGAGCCATGCAGGATCCATAAAGTACTAGTCTGTAATAGCATTTCACCTCAGTGAATCTAGCAGCTCCCACCATGTTAGATACAGCATTAGTCCATGACCTTTCAGAGGCCTCCTCAGCTGGTAAACCCACCCATCTGTGGGCTGCCTTATTGCCTCTTCAGCTGGTGGGTAACCCACTGTCTTGTCGTGACATGTATGTTTTCCTTGGGTGAGGCACCACAGCACGTCATCAGCTTTTCCTTGTGAAAGGAATCATTATCCAAAAGCCCATGAATGTATTTATGGTGAAAACACCTGTAAACCCATTTTTCCCATCTCTTGTGGTCAGTTCTGTAGCAAAACAAGGTGGATTTTACCTCCTGTGAGTAGCAGTTTTACATCTAATGAGTTGCTACCTGCAAAATCTTGTCAGAATGGCAAAATGTAGCAGGATGGGAATTCTCCACACACATCCCTTTGTGAGCATTAAGTATTAAAAGCACTTGGCCCCCAAATTATAAAGCCTCTGCCTGTGGAAGTAGACTGCTAGGACCAGAAATGTCACCTTTCAAACAGGTTGTTGGGGACATCAGGAGTCAAGTACACACGAGGACTTGTTCTTAATGCTTTGTCCTGGTTATGCTGCTAATCATTCCTTTGTGATGGAAGCAGTTGCTATTGCAATCTTTCTGGAAAACATTCTACAGCTGTAGCAGAGAGCCTTAAAGCACCAAAATGTGACAACTCATGAAAACACACAATCTAAGTAAAAAATGGAGCAGAGAAATTAAAGCCCTCCAATGAGTAGCATTACTTTATAACAAGAGAGGGAATTGTAATTTAGTCATGGTTGAATGTTTCTCATTTCCTCTTCACAGCCCCTTTTTATAATTGTGCTTTTGTGGAGAGAGAGGTGTTGGGATTCTCTGAGGTTTTGGGAATATCCTTGCATTATCCTGAAAACACCTGTCTGTTCCCTCCATGACACAACCTTTAATCCCACCCTGGATGCAGTGAGACGAAATGGTCTTCTAATTTCATGGGTGAAGTCAGAAGAGATAATATCTACTCAGTACCCTGCATAAAAATTGCTCTCTAGCATAAGCCTCCTGGAATTCTGCTTTTGTGTCATCAAAAGGATCAGGACATGAGGATTCATCTGAGTGTGCATGATCTTTGTACGTGCTGAAAAATAGAATATCAGAGTTGCTTGATACCATATGAAATTTTAATAAAAGTTGAGTCACATAAAGCCTTTCACTGCCTTCCCCTTTTATTTTCAATATATGTTCTAGCTGTGTCTGTGGAATACAGCTTGTCAGTGTACGTAGGTACAATCTGATTCATGTTGACATCTTGTAAAGACTGGGGAGGTGTTATTCAGGCAGCTGCAAGGGCAATTCTCAGAGAGTGGGAAGAAACCCTGTATTATGCCCCCTCTAATGTCAGTTTTTAAACGCTATCTCGTTTGTGCAGCATGTTCAGAAACATCAAAACCAAGCTCCAGTAAGAAGCAGTCAGGAGAGGGTTAAGGAAGTCAGTGATGCCTGATGTTAACATCTTTCATTTTTTTCAGCTTTGTAAAAGATAAACGTTTCAGATTTCAATCTGTGGCTCCCAGCAGTGCTTTGGGAACACTGCAGTAGGCCAGCAAAAAATCGCTAATGCTGGGCCAAACCAAGATAATGCGTCTCAGCAGGAATGACATAATGCCCTAAAAGAAGACTATGATGTAATGCATATCTCACAAATCAGAGCCAATTTCCTTTAGAAAGCATTGAAGTCTAGCACTAATACTGCAATATGCAAAACTTTGGGCATTTAGATATTTTCTTCTTCTTCTTTTTTTTTTTTTTTTTTAAAAAAAAAAAAAAAAAAAAATTTTTTTTTATTTTTTTTAC
>NDXB01004635.1:115528-256490 GCA_002631895.1 Agapornis roseicollis
AAAAAAAGAAATATTTTGCAAGGGTTATAGCATTTGTGCAGTCTGTCTCAACTACTAGAGAACCTTCTTTCTCATTCCACACTTCCTTGCAATTTGCCTGCTTACTGAAAGCCATTAAGCATTTCACCTTGGTTAAGGTGCCTGCAATATGTTAATAAGAATGCTGTAATTTATAGAGTTAACATGGCTGTTTTTGCAGGTGAGGCATAAAGTGTATATGGTATATTACAGTAAATCCCGCTTAATGAAGGTGTTATGCAGGGATTTATTAGGCTCACTAATGTCTAACGGAAAAGTTAAGCAGCATTTGTGCTACGCTCAGCTTGAGCTTCAGCCAGTGCAACTCCTCAGTCCTTGGTGGAAGTTGCTCCCTGGAATAAGGTGAGCTAGATTTGGGTCCATGCAGTTTATAAACCATCTCAGTTAGTTTTCCTGTCTTTTATTAATAACCATGCTGTCAGAGCAGCAGGATCGCTCGCCTGCTGCTCAAGGCTCCTGTGGTGCATGAGCCAGTGAGACTGGCGTGCTGGGAGCTGCTGCGGGGTTTATTTCCAAGTAGGGCATTTCTGAGCAAGCCTGCCAGGGTCCTGCATTCCCCTTCACCCCAGCCCCTGCCAAAGTGGTGGAATGTCGTGGAGGGTCTCACTGTTCCTCTGGCTCCCTCATGATTTGCTGAAAGGAGATCATTGTGATTCCCAGGCACAGGGATGCCTATGAGGCTGTGGCTCTGCTCCCTTTGTGCACCATTCCAGGGGCAAGAGCAGGAGTTGCTGCTACCAGCTAGCTCTGCCCCTTGGAGCAGGACAAAGAGGGAGGTCTGGGTCTACAGCCAGGGGAAAGCCATGGTGATTCCTAGCATTGGAGGGCATGGCAGCAGCCCTTGCAGGGTGGGATGCGGCCCTGGCTACTGTACAGCCACATCAACCTACATCTGTAATGTGGCACTGTATACCTATTCACTGTGTCTTTATCTCACAAACACCATGGCATTGGAGTTGGACCTCACACATTTGCAAAATACCTCCAGGTGTCCAGAATCAGCCCTGATGAGGGCTGTGCATATTGTTCAGGGCTGGGACCACAGACCAAGGACTTTTCAGAGATCCTAAACTGTTCAGAGCAGGGATCCCTGGGCCAGAACCTGTTCTCTCAGGAAAGGAGAGCCGTACTACAGCCTCACATCAGCCCACAGAGATGTTCCCAGGGATGTATACTGAGCAGCAGAGTCACTTCAAGCATGTGTCCACTGGAAACCAGTCTTTAAAAGATAACCAGTGAGACAGTTCATGCACTGCAGCCCTATACCACGGCAGGCAGCTGCCAGCATGATTTTGACTGCCATAGTCCCTGTAACAGAGAGCTGATCTGTGCTGATTAAACCATCACAGTCAAGCAATTGAGGTATTAATATGTAACGTTAGCTGGCTCTTGTAAATTTGAGGTTTACATCTTTGCTTCTCTGTGTTAAGAAACATTTGGAGTGTCAGATATTGAAGGCTTGTGTTTACTTGCCTACAAGATGCGACAACACTAACTGAGATTCAGCAGGCAAATAGACTTGTGACCTTGCTCTAAAAATTAATAAACCTCCATCAGTACCTCAAAGAGAGGGGGAAGCTGGCATCTGCTCCTATTAGTTCAAGTCTGGACCTGCTTTTCATTCAGAATGACCTGACTGCAAATGGAGGTTGCTGTATTTTCTGTTACAGACTCCTTCTGAAGGAGACTGACTCAAGATGCATGGCATCATTCAATTGGGAATAATGCTGGACATGCTTCGCAACTACACAAGTGAAAGGTGAGTTGCTGCCTGAAATTGTTTTAAAAACTCATTATCGTTAATAAATACCAAGCTGTGTTACGTGCACCATTTCATTAAAAGAGGATAGCCAGAAGGAGAGCTTAATTATCTTGCTCTAGCAAAAAGCTCTAGGGGCAAAAGGGGAATGTATAATTATAATGTCAATATGGCCTATCAGCCTGCTGGTGGACTGGTGAGACAGGGACCTGGTTCTCTAATTGTGACCTGGCCTCTGAAATATCTGCCTGTTGGGAGAAGTCATTTGACTTCCTTTCTAACATGGGAGATCTCATACTTCTAGTGCTAAGTAATCAAAGTCCCCTGGAGACTAATTTTTGTATAAAGACTGGAGCATTTGTAATGTCTTTTGGCTTTTCCCCTTTACATTTATGTATACTTAAATCCCTACTCACCCTGTTCCAGCTGACGTGAACACAGGAACCAGGATTACGTTGGCAAAGGAGGCACTGAATGACTGAGTACCATGGCAGCCAGTATGCAGCCACATTCTGAAACTGCCCCACATCAGTTGTCCTGAAACTGTGCACAAAACAACATAGGTGCTCACGCACCCATAAAGGACTAATTTTGACATGAATTGAGGAAAGAGAAGGACAGGACTAGGTTCATGATATACCTACAACTACAAACTGAGTGCGATGTACACCTCCTAATCAGTGCGAAGGGTGTTAGGGAGTAATAAAAGTGTATTGTACAACACAAACCAGCCCAGGATGTCCAGGAGTTTTAAGTATCCAGTGATACTAGATGTTCACCCACGTCACCTATCTTTGCAGCTACAGCTACCACTCCAGTCAAAAGAGTGTCATCACATAGATCTGGCCAGCTTTCTGCTGTCCCAGAGGTATACTTCTGTGCATCCATGTACTGCTTGTACCTGGTAACCTGCTGTCTGAAACTATTGTGTTGCTTTGTGTACCTAATTAATCTCAACAGCTACGTTGCATGGTACTGAGTGAAACATCCCACCTGGTGGAGAAGTAGCTTGGCTTTATGAATGTCCCCTGAGACTTTCAATGGCATTGGTGTGGTATGATGGGGGAAGCTTGCCTCCTATTATAGACTGCTATTTGGTGCAGGGTAAATCCCTGTTGAGCTAGCAGATGATGGAAAATAATATACCCCTTTGCAGTACAGTGCTAGTGAGGAAAATAATATACCCCTTTGCAGTACAGTGCTAGTGAGGTGAACAGCATAGCCTTTGGGCAAGTTAGCCCAGGAGAAACAAAGCAGTTGTACCCCTGGCACCTCTGGTGCCAAGGCTTCCTTCAAGCTATGCAGGGTCTCTTTGTACCACAGCTTCAGGGATGTGTGCGTGGCCTTGTTTTCATGGCACCACAGCTTAGGGGAGAGCTAGGGGTCAGTCCTGCATTCTGCCTTTCTACCTGAATATTTGCTGTGCCTCTAGCACTTCTCATTTCTGTATTTCAAAGGCTGCTCACTTGTTGAGTCTCTCATCTCCTTTTTGAGTGGAAGCCTCTTAATCCTGCTTTCAGTGTATGGTGCATCCTACTAAGGAAGAAGAAGTGGTCTGCTTAGAAGTGTTCCATAGGATGAAAATTACAAGAGCTATGGCTAGAGAAGCCTTTCCCTAGCTAAGCAAGGAAGTGAGTTAAAAAGCATTTGAGAGAGAACTCAGCAGTTCCTCCCTTCTTTCGCTATCCTACATTATGAGAACAATAGGTCTCTATGACATTAAAGGCAATAACTTAGAAGGAATTAGAAAGGATAGTACTTTGCACACTGAATAGACAGCCTGTGGTCTTCACTAATGCAGACATTCGATGTCAAGCATGTATGTATGAATTTTTAAAAGGCATTGGCTAATTTAATCATCACTGGTTACCACATGTAGCGTTAAGATAATCTGGGGCTGAATTTCACCCTCCTGTGTTGCAACTGGTTACCTCTGGGGTACATGTGTGCCTGTGTGGGAGAGCTGTACAACTGGCTGAGTGCATCCTAGCTTTTTTTCTTTGGCTGAGTCTTTATAGCTGCAGAGACGTGAGGCTGAACCAAATGGACTAACAGTGGAATGAGCACATCTAAAGCTAAAAGCCAGATCCAAAAGGGTATTTGGGAATCAAGGTCTTGTTTGCACATCCAACCTGGCATTGAACTCAGTAGGAAGTTGTACATAAATGTCTTTGTGGGTCTGATCCTATTACCTAAAGTAGCAGCTGTGAAATGTATGTACTCTACATAACTGAGGCAGAAGGAAAGTGATTGCTGTCATCTTTGCTCCCTGAGAACTCAGAACATCCTCTTTTAGAATTTTGAAGGCACCTTGTGAGCTGCTTCTAGGTGCTTCCAATGCAATGATCCTGCAGTTTCTATGTTTTTTTGTTAGTTGTGAGCAGGCATGCAGTTGATTTTATTGTGCCAAGTGGCTGCAACTGATTGTGTCCCACTGCTTGTGCTGAGGTTCAGATTTGGAAGCCTCCCCACCCCTGTGCCTGGGTTTCCTCTCTTCAGGTTTCCTGGCTCTCTTGATGGTCTTAATTGAGAGGATGTGGAAAGTAGAGAGGGGGTGACAGAGACCTTGGGGTCATGCTTGATCAGGAGATCCTTTCTCCTCTTGATCTGAAGAGAACCCATCTGTTGGTGTCTGAGCGTAACTCAGCACAACAAAAGCCCAGCAACCCATTCTCCTTCCCCTTGCAGACAGCAAATCCCCTCAAAGTCCATCACAGAAAGGTTTGGGATCTGTGTGCACTGCATGCACAGCTTCTGGAAATTTGGCATACTGCAATGTCTCTCTGTGCTGCTATCACTGTTCTAGTGCCTTCCAGTTTTCCACTGCTAAGGCAAGAGTAATTCATACTTGAACACTCTGTTCACCCAAGCAGCCTCTGGAGAGAGAGTGTTGTGGGATGGTTGCCTATTCCCAATTTCAGGCCACCACAATGGTGGCTTCTGGCTGCTGGAGGTCTCCCTGAAAGCAGTGTGTATACCTGGGCATAGCTGAGCACATTCCTGGCCTCTCACTCCCCTGCTGTTTTGCAGAGGGATTCACCTGGTCCCAGCTCTGTAAAAAAAAATAGATTACATTTGCAGCTACAGTAAGTGATGCTGAGGGCAGCAGTGCCAGTGCTGAGCAGAGCACAGTCCCCTGAGACCCCATGTCCTGGGCAGTCAGGATTCACTGACAGAGCAGCTCAAGATGCCTTTGGGCACTCTTTTAATTTCACTAAGCAGAACCTGTTCCCAGCCCTGCATTAATGCTCTAACAAGCTACATTTTCATTTCACATTTCTGGTGGGTACTTGGAGGAGCTGAACATATCCAAGCCGCAGGATTCTGCAATGCAAGCAGCTGCAGATGAAGCAGAAGACGTGTTAACCCTGGTGCACAACAAGAGGAGAAATGTATGTTTCTGAGTCCCTGGCAGAGACTGCAGCCTCTGGGGGCATTGGTAGCTCTCAACAGCATGTCAGTGATCAAATAAATGCTCTAGATGACTTCAGCTAAGGGAAAGCTGTATTGCCCAGTGCTGCTGTCGGCCAGGGAGGTTTCTGAGTGTGAGGGATGGGTGGCTGCAGCAGCCAGCCCTTTGGTGTCGTGAGGGCAGGGGTGCCCAGACCTCCCCATCCAAAACTGTCACCTGGCGACCAAGTGTCCTGACACCCTGTCAGGGCAAACACCACCCATCCATTCCCCATAAGGTGTTGTACTGTCACTCCTATGAAAGTCCCATGAGATGCCAGGGCTGAAATGAGTAATTCATGATTTAGGGCAGAGCTGGTGGCACCTCCTGTTAAGAGGTCTGCACAGTATTTTCCCTTGTAAGAGTCTGTTTCCAGTTGCTTCTCTTTTTGCCAAGTGTATCTGTCTCAAGGTGCTCTTTTATTTAAATTTAATTCAAAATAATGTCTCTGATTCTGAAAGTGAGGGCACTGGAAAATATTCCTTTTGTAGTCCTTACACAATTGGATATATATATATGTATGCAATATCATGTTGTGCACTCTGGAATAGGAGTGCAGACAGTCACCAGGAGGAACTTTGCTGCAAGCACTGTTCACCCTGACTCATTGAGGGCCTGCTGGAGCTGTGTGCAGACCTAGTTTCACCATGGCTCCAGCTGCCCTGAGCCTTCCAGCTTGTGTCTCCGCAGGGGTGATGGTGAGCATGGCACAGACCCCCCACTCCTGCCATACCTCTGACCTCTGATCTGGCTCATGCTCCTCCTTGCACTGGTTATCCCTTTTCCTTGTCCTTGCTGTAAGCAGTCAGTGCACAGCTACTGACCATACAGTCCTATCCCAGAGACAGTGACAAAGTGGGTTTCTATCAGCCAGTCTGAAGATGAGGCAGGGACTGAAAGCAGTGGAAGAGATTTTTGAAAGTGAGTTAAAAACAGCAGGAAAAGGGGCAGCTGAGGTTTTAGTGCAGGATCTCTGCCCAATGGAAACCAGCCCTTGTGGATCTTGTGCCTTGCTGTGGGGCTTCCTGAAACACAGGAGGTGACTTTTTCCTGTCTCTGGCTGAGTGGTTTGGGGGCAAGCGAGCACTAGAGGGAATGTGAGAGTGTGACTCAGGAAGCAGTAGAAGGAGGGAAAAAAGCCTGGCTCCTCTACTTCTGACAATTATGTGCATAAGGATTTGTGCTTGGTTCAGTGTTAAGGATCCAAGGTTTTTGGTTCACAGGGACAGGTTTTCTTTGAAAAGGATAAATTCTCTGGACTTAAATGATGTCTGTACATAAGATACATGTGCTGTCCCTGTAGTCTCTGTAGTACTAAGAAAATGCAACATCACACTGGCAGGGTGCATGCAACAGCAGTTGCCCAGAGCCCTGTTTTTGAAAATGTTCTCATACACAAGCCATTCAGCAGCTCTCTATATCTCACCTGAAGCCTATAATGTATCTCATGCATGTGCCATATCTGTGTGACTGAAAGGCAGCTACCTCTGTGACCTGGAACCAAGGGTAAGCCCCCCACTGGGAATTAGGGCTATCAGTGCAATAAGCCAAGAACCTTGTAGCCAAATGTTTGTCCAGCACCTAGCAAAAGGAGGTTTAATCCAAGACTGGACTCCTAAGCAGGCTGAAATTGAAGTAATAGAATTTTAATATTATAAAAATCAGTAATTTTAGCCAAGAGTGTATGTAAGTCACCCCACATAAGATTCCACAAGCTTGCACACAGATATTCGTCTGTCTGTCTCTTACTACACAACTCTTCCTGGCTCCGCCAGCCCCCCTTTTCTCCCAAGTCTAAAGCATCATTAACCTTCTAGTGGCTCCACGTTTACCTACATCCAACACAAATTCACTCTGCAAGATCCCATGCTTGCTGGACTTTGTTTGCACTGGGTAACACCTTATGTTTCAAGGAAAGGGTTTGGAGGGGAGGAAACTGGACATCCATATATCTTGCTGTTTATTCAGGCTAAGAGTCTGGCCTCTCTACAGTGAATGCTTTGCAAGCAGAAGTCATCATTACTCCCATGATCCAATTTATGCAGAAAATGGGATGAGAGGAGCAGCACACTCTGCTCAAGAGCAGCTATTTCACCTGCAGTACTGCTGGCCAGGGCTCACAGCTCCCTCCTCAGCACAGCTCTGGGAACCCCATGGCCACTTGCTGGCCTGGGGAAGGAAACACAGAGGTAAGGCTCAGCCTGAGCTGGAAGTAAAGAGGTATGAGGAGACATTGCTCAGGGCAGATGTTTGGGTTTTTTTGCCCTAGTCCCTGCAGTCCTAGCTTTTGCAAGATCTGGATTGCTTCTCTGGGCTGTAGAACCCCATTGGACCCGCCTCATTCTGCAGGCAATCTGCAGTCTTTCACCTATTTCATCATTTTCTGCAATCTTGCATCTATTTTGCCATGTTTTCCAAGGTACCAGTAGTCTCCCCAGTGCTGTTGCAGCACCTAGCACAAGGAGGTCCTGACCTCACCTGGGCTTTTGCATGATAAAAATACAGTTTGTCCTTTCTGCTTGTTTTTGTAAACTCCAATGCCTTATACTGACTCCAGTGGACATATGCTGCCTAGGGAATGTGATCATAAGGAATGGAATGGTCTTACTGGATTGCACCAAAGTTCAGTGGGATTAATGCTTCCTTTTGGTGAGGAGTTGGTGCTCAGCGGGCGGTGGTACAACTGTGCTTTCCAGCAGCCTCCCTAAAGGTATCCTTTGCTGATTGTATTTACCAACTTATGTGTAACACTAGCATTTAGGTTAAGGGTTGGGACACTTCTTGCTGTGGAAATCCTTCTCTTCCAACACACTCCCAGCATGAAGACAAAGGTTGACCCCTGATGGAGGCAAACTGGGGACATTTAAGGGAGAAGCCCAGTGGCAAATGCAGAGGCTCTGTTGCAGGCAGAAGGCTGTGCTGGCCTGGGGCACTCACCAGCATCGCATGCTCCCCTGAATGCCAGTGGATTTTGGGCAGCTGAATACCTTGCTAGGCATGCTGATGAAGAGATCTATCTACACTCCAGGGCAGCAACTGAAATATGAAGTATCTCCTTTACCAAATGCTTGCCTGCAGCTATAGCTGGTTTACTGACAGAGAAGGTATAATGTCATATTACTACTTCCACACAGTTCAGTCAAGATGCTGTGGTGTGCTACTGCTTCGGTACAGAAAAATGGCAGGTGCCATAACAGCGCCTTTACTTTCTCTGCTGTTATTCTTTGGGAAAAGTTGCATGGGGAGCTGTGCTCCAACATTTCCTCACTACTGAGCTTGTAATACCTTGGCTGGACTGCCTTTGGTCCTTTGGAGACAGTGCACTTTCTCCTCTAGTTAAATGTTGGTCTGTGTTTCATTTAAATATTAATTTGGGCTGGCACAATGTAGTGTGTAATATTGCCACTCTCTGTGAGGATTAGAGTGATTAGGAGTCTCAGAATACACTTTAATCAGACAGTTCAATACTGCTGAGATTTGCAGTCTACCCTCTCCCATGCAACAGCCAGAGTCTTTCGACATGCTAACAAAATTGAAATGAGTTCCTTCATCTTAGACAAGGATAATTAATCTTCAAACACTGTTTATCTTAGCCCAAAAATCCTCAGAATTCAGGACCAAATTAATTTAAAGTCTAAATCTGCTTTAACTAGTAATTGGTTAATCAACGGGCTCGATGTGTAATTATATTCTTTGTTCACACTCCTTACAGGCTTGAAAAGACCATCTAATTCCTATGTTGCTTTCATTCCTATAATTAGGCCATGTGACATACAATGCTGTATGTATAGAGAACAAATTCTTTCCTGGAATAATTTCCTTGAGATTGTTTCTTACAGACGAATTTAGTCTTTTTTTTTTTTTAACTTAGAAAAGCTTTCATATGATTTCTTGGTTATTTTGGATTTCTGTGACTCATTTAGAGATTGTGTGAAGAGTTTTAAGCTTTGAATCTTTGCTCTCTGCTTGTCACTGAAGAAATCTACACTATATTTTTTTCCCCTTACTTGCACTTGACATAGCTTTAATAGTTAAGGGATCCTTGCTCCCTCTGAATATTGATAGGATGTGGCAAATTCAAGATATTGTCATTCTTACTCTCTTTCAGAACAGAGCAGCCACAAACCCTATTAGCTGATGTTATTCTTGTGGACAGGAATTATTGTTGCTGTTATGAATAGGAAGTGTGAAAATAAATTGGAGAAGGAAACCATGGTTTTTTTAACACAGAGTTGTGGGTTGTCTTTACTTAGTGGATACTATCATAACCCCATTGTGGTCAGTGGCCTGGTCAGTGGTTTTCATATTTCTGTTCACAGAATTTCCTATTTCCATCAGCTTCATGAGTGCTTATGTACCAGTACATATTAATATCCTCTCTTCTTCAGTAATGTCTCCTTGCTGAAACCTACTAAAACCCAATGCCTGTTTAAGACTATGCATACCTAAATGTATTCCATCTCTCATTCTTGTTAATGACACATAGATTATAACTTCAAGAAGCAAGTTGAAAACCTTCTCCTGATGAATGAGATGCAGGAGAGATCAACTACCAGCAACTTACTGATATATTTTCTTAGAGAACAGAGGAATATTAAGTTTTTAAGTGTTTGGACCCAAACCTCTGTTGATCTGTGTGGATCCATCTTGCCATTTTGCAGAGTCCTTAGAAATGGAGCATTTTAGCTATGCAAAAACACTTAAAGCCTTAAGAAAAGTCCTCACTTCTGAAAACCTAGCTAGGGACTTCAGCAGCATGCAGGAAAATGGAAGGGAGGGATGAGAGACTTCAAATGAGCAGCCCTGGATGTGATATGGAGGCTGCAGGGGAGCCCTCTCCTTTGCCAATAGCAAGACAGCTTTAAGGTATGCATTTATCCTTGGTACCAGCAGTGTGGGGCAAATGTGAGCTGCCTGGGGCCCTGTGGGAGAGCTGGAGGGCAAGTCAGTAATTTCAAATCTTCTCAACAACAGGTTGAGAAGTAAGCAGTGAGCTGAAGTTTAGGGATTGTTTTTCTGAGTGAACACCACTGACAGAATGCACCTCTGGTTGGTCAGGAGACAGAGTCTTCTTCCTCTGGAAGAAGCACGAAGTCAGACTTACAAAAGGCATTGTCAGAAAGTGTCTTTCCCTCCAGGAAATGATATCTTTTAAGATATCTACCCTTTAAAAGATTTCCTAGTGTTAGATTTCCAATAGCAATGTCAAAGTATGTCATGGATTGAGAAAGCAACTGCAGCAATCATTTAAATCCATGCAGCTGAAGAGGTTTCCCTCCCTCTCTACCAAATCCTGTGAATCCTCCTCTGACCATTTGGCATTTTATATCCTGGTATTTTTGCTAAACAGTTCTTCCTACTTGCCTTCACTGCTCCATACCTCCTTGCTCTGAATATTAATTACAATAGTATATGTTACAGTCCAGGGTTCTCTCACTTACTCATCTTTGCTGAAAACCATAGTGATCAGAACATTTCTCACCTCCTCATCTAGGCAGATGCTGCTTCTACCCTCGTGCTGAGCTTGATCCAAGCCTCTGGAAAAGGCTTCCCTGGGCTTGCAGTGAGCCACCCCTTTAATCTTTTTGCCAAGCAGTCACAATGGGCAACAATCAAAGATTTAGGCAGAGAAGCAAACACTTGCAGTGACTCTGTCTTTCCTGGATGTCCTTTCTACAGCCAAAGGGTAGAAGCAAGGAATATGCATCAGCCCTGAGTTCACCAGGCAAGAGACTGAGGCCCCGTCTGCTTCTTAGGCTCTCTCTGAAGTATCTTCATTCTGCACTTGTGAGGTTATGGGATCATTAAGTGTGTTTGTTCGTAATGAGAAGCAGTTGAAATTCAGTTATAAAGCTCAGTATATAAAGACTGCAAGAACAAATCAATTGATCAGACCTGAACTTCTGCTCATGCTTATCATAAAGGAAAATGAAATTTGGAGAAAGAAATACTAGGGTTTGCTTTGGAAATGCTTGGCTCAGCTGTGGTCCAGGGTTAGTGGCCACTCTCAGCTTTGGGAGTCCAAGCCTTGAGCCCCACCCTAGGTGAGAGTCTTGGGACATGCTTGCCCTCTGCCTAGGGCTGTGAAATGGAGCCCCAGATAGAGCACCTGCATGCAAAAACCATGTGTCAGCCTCCTCCTGTCCTGTCCCACCATGTGTAACACTGGCTTTGGAATTATGAAGCTGAAAGTCTGTATTTCCTTTTGTATTATTGCCAGCCTTGAGCCTCAGTGAGTCACATTTTCAAGGTTTTTCTTCATATACATCGGGATAAAAAGCATTCTTGAAATGTTCTTAAAAAGAGAAAACAAAGAATAACCCGAATGACAACAGCAATTCTCCTGTAATTTCCTGCCTTTGACAGAGAGACTTTAAGAAGATAAACATGCAAGATGTGATAAGATTCAGGAAGCTGGGGATGACAGAGAAATGATTCTTTGCCTGGGCTTTGTGAGCATACAGCAGTTCTATTCAAGCCATTAGGAAAGTAGAAAGAAGAAACATTCTGAAATTTCTATATTGTTTCTATAAGAAAACAGTTGAATCAAACTTGTTTTGAAATTTACATCACTTCAGTATTTTGAGAAGATATTATTTGCACCTTTCTTAGAAAGGTCAAAGACTATTTTAGTTAGTGAAAACCTTTTATTCTGGCACCTAAACAAGTTGCTAAGACTGCAAGTAATTATATTTATACAGCAGAAAATGGCGACAATTTTTTCACTTCATGTTTGTAAAGAGGAAGAAGTATCTCTCTCCCAATGTTCATTTCCAAAGAAAGTAATCTCTTGACTCATGAACCCATCCACCTTGAAAAATTGTGTCCAGAGTTGCTTTGTCCACGTCCCTCTGGGAGACCTGGGATTTCATTACTCAGTATTCACTGTACCCCTTCACAGTTAACCCCAAAGCAAATGAGGAAGGAAGTCTTTCATTCACCTAAGGTACAGCATCTAGACACTGCAGAGCTGCAAGCTTTGTTTCGTTTCCCATTTTCATAAATGGAAGTTTAAAGAAGAACAGAGTTAACACAGCCTCATATTGCTTGCAGGACAAGTGTTCAAATATCTCTGGCCTGTAGAGGAGACTGAATGTCACAGAAAGGTACACTTTGGAGACTTAATTCTGCTCCTGTGCAATTAGCAGAGCAAGGAGAGTTGACACAGGACAGATGGATGTAAAAAAAGTCCCTCAGTGAGGGACAGGGCAAAGGAAACTTGACAGTGTGTTACTGCTCTAGCTGACACCAGGACCTTTGCTCTGCCTTGCCCTAAACCGCTCAATATTTAGACTAATTCTGTAATACATATAGAAGCTTGAGTTACTCAGAGTTTTTCAAAGTCACAGTTCTTCCTTACCAACATGGTGACCCTGATTTAAAACTCTCAGGAACTGGCTGTCTTTTCAGGGCTCCCAGTGTTGGACAGGGAGATACACTGAGAACTACATCCCTTTTGTTCCTCAGTGAAATCTCCTTTCTTGCTCTACACTCCTGCCCACTGCATGGTAGCTTTTCGAGAGGTGTGTCATGTTGTGTGATTTCAGCATGACTCTGTAAGCTCCTTTGCAGCTCCTGCACTTGGGATCACTACCCTTTACAGCCCTGGTTTTGGGAAGCCTCACACTCTGCAAGGCTTTGCTGTTACCTATAGAATGACAGCCACTGCAGGGAATGCATTTCTGCTATGCAACACCTCTGCAAACTGGTATGTAGAGTGGGCAAAAACCTGCAGGAAAATTTGGACACAAAATAGCGAATTTCATTTTGGAAAAGAATTACTCCAAATTTCTATTTTAACAGCCACAGTTAAAATATCTGCAATACTATATTCATAGGGAATATATGCATGACTGAAATCTTGGAGCCTCCAGGCTTTTGTAGGCCTGTGCACAAACACTCTCCTAAGAAATGTATTGGTGTTTCTGCTTAATTATACAAATATCCTGTGGGAAGTGTATTTCTTTCCCTTGCAAATTTAGCCTCATAATAGGTCTGAATTAACAGATAGAGGCAAGTATATTACAATGGTGATGACTGATAGATAAAGATTTCTTGGGTTCAGAGTGTTCCCTAATGTAGGCCATTTTTCACCATCTACAGTTGCCCAATAATGATGTCATTTCCATTGCTTGAATGTTGGAGCAACATCCACTTATCATAGAGTTAAAATGACTGTTTATAAGGCAGCTATAAATTGCTATCCATTTAGGATAGTGTTTGCTTTGCTTCTGGGGACAAAATGACAACTGGACTTTCCTAATACTCATCGAATAGTATGAGAATGTCAAGCATACAGATATGCACTGTGTCAAGCTGGGGGGTGGGTGAAGAGGGGGAGAAAAGGGAGACAAGAAAAAGGACAGCTATTTTTGTGTGAAGATGTGATGACCGTCAGATAAAAATGACAAAGTTGCACTTGTCATAAAATAAGTCACATTGCTGATCACTGGATAACTTTGATGTAATATTCCACAATCATTTAACTGAGATTTCATGGCAAGATTAATGGTGAAGTTTTTTAAACATGCATGAAGAAGAGCTTTCTTCTAGCATCCAATCATCAGACAGTCCTTATCTGGGACTTATTTTGATTGATTGTGATTGGGATTAAACTAGAACATGACCTCTAAGTAAAAAAAGAAAACTATGCAGATTTGAAAGTGAACCATCAAGCTTTTGGGTCTTTCCTAAAGATCTCAAAACCCATTTACGGCCTATTGTTATATATACATATGTGTTGTTATATATGCCTACATGTCTTTGCAGAATCAGTCCTGTTAACATGTGAAAAATCAGCAAGGAAAAAGCTCATCAAACTTCTCTGTCTTCTGTATCACAGAATACTGAGAATTAGGTTTAATACATCATTTTTGACATACAGGGCTCACACTGGAATTAGTTGTTTATGAGATTCCATGTGATCATAAGCAGTGCACATATTTTGAGTGAAAGCAGACCAATTTTCTTTGGAAAAATTGCTAGTTTCTAGTGTATGACATTGGATGAATTGTTATACATACTTTGGGATGGATGGTGACTGTAAATCCCACTTTGGACACTTCATGAAATATTTGCAGCATATTTTAAACTGGCTCAGGGGTGCCAATTATTCTGTAGTGCTCACCACCTATCTTGTGTTTTCATGGGGCACTTTGACTGTGATGAAGTAAAGTTTGGGTGGTGCTGTCCAGCCACGGTGCCTGCCAGGCTGCAGCCAGCTGGAGACACCCTTGTGTTCAAGAGCCTCTCTTCTGCAGCTAAACACTGAAGAAATACAACAGGACTTTTCGATTTCACCCTCTGTTAATTCCCCTCAAAATCAAGGAGGTTCACAGCACTGTTATGTGTTTGACCTGATCAACTGCTGAAACTGGATTTGGAATAGCTAGACATATGGTAGGCATCTGGGACATACTAAGCTCACATGATAGCTCTAAAGACCACCTTGTCCTGAACAAAGTGATCAGATCAAATAGAAGATGCTATACACCTTCATATTGTATTGCTTTGCACAACATAGCCACATAGCTCTGGCTGAAGTTGATGCTGTGTTAGCAGGCCACAGCACGCCTGCAAGCTGGTTGGACCAACATGCATGGATCCCACCTTTTGCATGCCCTTACCAGCACTGCATTTTCACTTGTGCACTGGCCTCTCCAAGCTTTGTCTGAAAGATACTTTCTGTAGCTTTCTTGAGATCCATCACATAATGGGAAGTTTATGGAGCTTGCTTAGACATGGTATTAAGTGCTGCACTGTTACATTGATCCCCTAATTGAAAGTCATAGCCAGATGAGAAAGGTGAAACAGGAGACAAATAAAGCTGCCCTACCAGAAGCTGGGGTATTACCCCAAGAAGGAAAAATGAGGGTGCACTCCCTCACTACAGAGCGAGGCTTCAGGTGCCTCCAAACCCTGGTTGAGGTGAACTGGGGTACAGAGGGCAGATGCACTTCTGAAGGGTGTCCATGTCTCATCTGTCACATCTACGTTTGGAACACATGCCCACTGAAAAAAAAAAAAAAAAAAAAAAAAAAAAAAAACATAAAAACAAAAAAAGAAAAAAAAAAAAAAAAAAAATCTTAGCCTAAACTTTAAATTTGGGTGCGGGTTTGGGNAAGCCCACAAAAAAAAAAAAAAAAAGAAAAATTAAAGTCTTAAATCAATGTATGGGCAAGCCCCTCTCACTAAAAACAGGGGGAGCAACCAAAGTGGACTGTGACAGCATCCAAAACATGAAACTAATTTGCATTTAGTTTTAGGGGAAAACCACCATGACAATGTCCCATCAGGTAGCCAGTGATTTATTTCAGAAAGGTACCCTTGGGCTCATAGAGGGCTGAGGAATGCTTCCTGGTAACTGCTTCTTCCCTAGCTTGTTCCACGTGCCTGTGCTGCAGCTGGCCAGTGCTGAACTCCCTGGCATGTGGAAAACCTTTTGCAAGATGTTTGGCTTAAAGAAACAGACCTTGTTTTCAGGAGAAATTCTGCTCCCTGCTCCTCATCTTTTTCCAGTGACCAGTTATGGGAAGGGGAGAGGAAATGGAGAAGCAGCAGAAATATTTCCCCACTGCTTCCCCAGGAAAAAAGGCAGGACTAATGAAAGCAGTTTTCCCCATGCTTTCATACCTCTCGTTTCTCTTCTCAGGCACAGTGGGTTTGGGGGCACCTCTTTTCTTTTACTCCCATGATAAACCCTGAAATTCTTGAAAGGCTGCATTCAAAAAAAGATGTGTGAGTCCAACAGATCTTTTGTGGAAAGGTTTTCAGAATAGATAAAAATACATCCATTGTCTCTTCTTTCTCATGGACCTTTTTCAGGCTTCTTATTTGCATCTTGATCTTATTTGGGCTAAGTATGAAGAAGGTACAAAAGGGGGCTAGTAAGACTTTAGGATCTGTAGGTGAAAAAGAAGTATGTAGGTGAGAGATACTGTCAAGAGCTTGATTTTCAAAAGGAAATGTAAAGGGAATGGAGGTGGAGCCCTGACACTTCCTTATGATCCTGGGAGTGAAGGGTGTGCTTCAGATTAATTTATGTACATATGGGACACAGGTAAAGGTGGCACAATCCAGATCCAATTTATAAATTGTGACTTGGGTAAAGAAGTTCATTCAATTCTCTCTTAATGGTTTTATATATAATATTTAATTTTTGGAACTGTGTGAAAACATTTGACTTGAAAAATTAAGTAATGTTCAATCATTTAAAATAGAACAGAAACCTGTTTCTATAAGTTCAATGTCGAGGGACCAGAATCACATTATGTCTGCAATCTGGGAAAAAATGAAAATAATAGTAAACATTGCTTTACAGCAATATCTGCAGTTTACTTTGGAATACGGTAAACTGTGTTGTTGTAGCAAGAGTGTCATGAGTTTTAATGGCACAGGGAAGCACGATAGAACAGATTTTTATCAAAGTCTATTATAGCAGAGAGTCTATAACAAGAGCAGAATGTATTTATGTGATACTCAAAATGTCATTTCAGTCACAGACAAGACTGATGAGGAAAAATGATTAGACACAGAGATTCAGTTTATCTTTCTTTTAGAGAATGGGGACTTTTGATGATCTTCCTTTAGGTTCCCATGCTTAAACCCCAAATTTCTAGCCTCTGTTTTCACTATTTTCTTTTCATTTTTTACCCAGATGTTGGAAATCAGTAAAGCTTCACTAGTAAAACAAAACCTTTTGGCCCTATTTTCTTGTAGATGAAGCTGAAAAATACCCCCATCACAAAGCACCACCACATTTCCTTGATTAATTATGGTCTGAATATGGAAACAAATCCTCTTACCCTCAGCCCTATAGATCAGAGTTTTTGTGTGAGCAACTCCACCAGCCCTGCTCCTCCAGTTCTGTGCCCTTGTCCTGCATCACTACAAACATTTAATACCACTGCTGAAGCCTATAGACATTATATTCCTAGGGAATTTAAGGAACTTCAGAGCAGCCTTCAGAGGCTTGATCTGCTATCAGCACTTGTTACAGTCATCAAAGAGGTTCAAAGTTCCCAGACACTGACATATTGCCATCTTACTTGGTAAAACTTTAGGAAAGTTTTGAGGGTTGATGCACAAAGTAAAATGCTGTAGGTGTTCCCAAAGACAGTTTTGGACCATGCAGGTGAGATTCAGACATTGCTGTTTTCTGCGAGCTTATAATTGTTACCGGCAAATTATTCACAGAGTTTTACAAAAGTTGAACCTCTACCTTCTCCCCCCCTTTCCCCCCCAAGCTGCCTTCCTTTCTTTGTATTTGCTTAATTCAGAGCATATGGAATTTAATGAATTTGTGCAATTTTAAGATCAGAACTAAGTAGGTTTGGGTAGTAACACGCCTCCCACTTCTCACCTCTTGACTCCAAACCGAATGACTAGATATTTAATCCAAAATGAGGCTATCGCTGCTAGTTGGATTTACTGCATATAACTTTATATGCACATTTTTTTCCTTCTTGAAGAGAACACAGCCATTCGAATGTCACTGGATGCCCCATTCCCAGTGAGAGAAACTTTTGTTTTTACTAAACAGCTGCTTTGTCAGTATGTCCTGGACTGTGTGGCAGTTGTTTGCCTCATGGTTCCTTCATAGGCACCAAAATTACACAGATTCTCTACTGCCCATTGCTCCTAGGTAGGTGAAACTTGCCCATCCTCTATTCTTCCACTTCTCCCTTTCCCCATTTTTTAGTGACTGACAGTTTTATGGGGGAAAAATCAAGCTGCAGTGGTTTGATGTCATGCTTTTGACATTGCTAATGAACTCACAGCATGGCAAAGGCTTATATCTAGCTCTGGCCCAGCTTCTCCCATTTATGTTGCATCACATATGCAGGTTCACTAGCCACAGGGTATTAGCCAGAGAAAATGGTGTCCCATAATTTAAAGTACAAATATATTACTGGAATTTCAGAGCAATAGAAAAGGAGCTTCTATTCATCATGCATCAACATCTTCCTGCTGTTCAGAGACTAAACATGCACAAAACCAGTAGGAGGTTGTTATGTTCCAGTTAGCAACTACTGTACAGAAAAAGAAAATCCTGATGTGAATTGTTCAGGCTGTCAAACTCAGACACATTGCACAACCCTGACAGCCCTTCTCTGGGTTGGATTCAAACATCTATGGCCATGTAGTTCAAAAAGTGCAGTGGTAACAGCATCCCAGGAATGAAAAATGTAGACCCAAGCGTTACCGTCAACAAAACCATGTGGCACAGAGGTAATGCATTGTAATATTTCTGCTATATGTCATCCATGCTTTATGGATTTTGCAAATCTGACCAGAACCTTTACATTTGGCTATGTTTTTCTGAGATTGTTTTGAATTGTACAGGACTAAAAGCATGACACTTCTTCCTTTGATTTAATTTTGCAAATTTGATCTCTCTTTCATAATGGCACCTATTAAAGCACAGATTTCTTGCAGATTTGAAGTCCCATCAGGGGATAAATCACCCTGATAAGGAGGCTGTTCTCAGCACATCACTGCCTCATTACACAGTGAGTGTCATAGAGAGGTGCAAATGCATCAGCTGGCCAGTGTTCATGCACAAACCTTTGAGCAACCTGGGTCCAAGTTTTTTAGGGCTCTGTGCCTACATGAATGGTCCTATGTCAGCATTGGTGGCCACACAATCACTTCAGAATCATAGGTCTTGCTACGTATCTCAGTAGCTCTGACTCATTCCTCTGCTTGCACCAGCTCTGTTAGCTGAGAAAGGACTGGGAGCAGGTAGGCTGGGCGGGAGCCATAGGTATTTTGGACAACTGAATACTCATACTCAAGTCAAAAAAGGAGGAGTGGTGACAAGCAGCTCTCTGCATTTCATTACTGACTCTGGGCTCACTCCTTCACTGAAACCTCAGACTCCAGACCTCTGGAGAGACTGCAAAACCCACCTTCCCTCCTGCATGTGCAGGAGCAGGCAGATGAATGGAAAAGGTTATGTTTCTTTCCACAGAGTGTTACAGACACACTGTGTTTGCTATAGATATATGCAGTTTGGTGTATCTGGTATTATAATATCGTTTTTTTTTCTCTCAGTTTCACATGTTATTAGAAATACAGATGAAGAAATAGGATCTTTTTCCCACAAGTGTCAGTGAAGAGCAGCATTCTTTCCGCATCATCTGGAGGAGCTACTTCTTTTGCAGAGTTTTGTTTTCTGCTGTATAGCAGGGTCAGAAGGAGATAGAAAAGGTGCTCAAGTGATTTTTTCCAAGGCTAGACTCTTGTCTAACAATGACAACATAAGACATCTTCCTGAAACTACAGAGAACATCTACCCTATCTTGCTGTGTTCAGTGAAGTCAGCAATAAAAGAAGCAGAGAACCTGAACTGGCAAGTGCAAGCAAACATATGTATCTATTTGATCTAAACAGTCTTGAGAGAAAGGAGCATCCTCACTGCTTCCTTTTGGTTGAGTAAAGGCTGACAAGAGAAGATTTCATGGCAGCCAAAAAGGTTCTCTAATGCTACAAAGGCCACATGGGTTAAAATGTGCCATAGGAGAATAAAAAGAATTGTGTAGCAGAGAAGGAAGGAGACAGAGAGGTGTACATTGCCTTGAAAGAGACACTGTTAAGACCAAATTTAATGCAGCTCATAATGAGCAGCAGGTCAAATTATACATTCCTGAAGGTCTCTATATACAGCAGAATGCATGGATTTCCTGTTGATGCTAGCATGAAATGCACGTATTTTTCTGTGCAGCATATAATAAAGTCTCCAAACTAGGAAACATTAATTTTCACAAAGGCAGTAGAGATTTGAACTTATGGTCTTCCCATGGGTATGCTGTAAAATTTGTGAGCTCAGATAATTGGCATTGCCAGGGAAGGTCATGAAAGTGCAATCACTCTGTATTGTACAGGGGATTTAAGACTCACATATGTTCTGAACTGTGATAATAATAATAATACAAAATGCTCTTTTAAGACAATGGTGCTAGCAATTTTATTTTGCTTTTTCGTTGGAAGAAGGCTTTAATAGACCACAGCTATGCAAATGTGTACTTGAAAAACTTTCACATAAGCTGTGTTTGCATTCCCAGACAAGTGTTATGACAACACTTTTTTGTACAATAATTTTTGCTTCTAAACTTTTCATAAACTTTGCATCCAACAGCAGTTTTAATACTTGCTTAATGCTTGTTATTGTGTATTTCTAAAGAACACATTTGGTTGCACAGTTGCTTGGTTGCCAGTTGTAATTTTTCGATGTTTAGGTGACTGCTAGCACTGAAGGTACCAGGATAAAATATCTTCAAGAGTACTGGATGTGTTACTGAGGATGGCTCCAAAACCTTGCCAGTCCACAAGAACTGTAGGTGAATGAATTAGTACTGAAAATAAGACACACATACAGCAAAGTATCTGTCTGAGATTTAGAGTGGAACATTTTGAAACCCAGGTAACTTGATCCAGCTCACATCCTGGTTTCACTTGCATACAGCATCAGATCTATCTGGGAATGTTAGTGTTTATTTTCCTACTAAGCTTACACTTATTTGGGGTGGAGAGAAATATTCTGACTAATGTATTAAATAGTATAGTCCAGATAGATACAGTACAAAACATCTTAAAATAGTGCTTAATCCTCTTGATTGCCTTGCTGGCACGTATTTTAAATAAGAGAAAACATCTGAAAGTCCAATAAGCATAATGAAAACAGCTTCTCTTTGTGAACTTCGTTGTCCATACTGCAGAAAACAGTCTCTTGGAAGTGCAGTCTCACCAAAGGTAGCTTAAAATCCCTTTCTTCCAACTTCTGCAGGAAGATGGAAGAAATCTCAGAATTTTTGAGAAGTTTCTCAGCACTGTGTTTTTAACAGTAAAGTTTTAGATACTGGTTAGTAGGTTTTGCTGGGTTTGGGGATTTAAAACAGTCTCCACAAAGGTGGTTGCCTCACTGTAATTCATTCAGTGCCAATGGGATAATGACTGAAATGATTTTGGAAGACCTCACTCCAACAACATGGCTAGAAATACTTTTTTCTTTCAGTAGGTGATCACTGGTATCAGTGAGTCTGTAAAGCTATCCATGCCAGGCAGTTAGCTTGCAAAGACACTGTAAATTTGCCTGTGATCTGTATGTATCAATTAAACCTTCTGTTGAGCCACGAAAGTCAAGGCTGGCACTTGTCTTCCTTCATTTGCCTCCTTGCAATGAATGCCTCACATTAATACTGTGATCTGGCATTCCTTGTTTACCCCATACACTCCTGAACCTCCCTGCTGCCTTGGAGAAGAAGCTGGATTTCCCACTTTGTACCAGACATATAGACCTAGGCACTGCTTTCTGATAGCCATAGCAATTGAACAAAGCTGGCCACATTTTGCTAACCTGAGGAATTTTTCTTTTGTGGATTCATGCAAGAGAATGATTTATTTCATAGTGAGCATTTGGGTAACATCCTGTATTTCAGCAGCTACTTGTAAGAAAGAAGGAGCTTGGGGAAATATTACAGCAAACCATAGCTTTGGTGTTTATATCAGTGCAAGATGTATGAAAGACTGCAGACATGGCTGCTGGCCTCAGGGCAGCAAAACGTGTGATAGGGCTGTGAGCCCCAGGGCTCTGACTCTGACTGACTTTTCCCCTTTTCTCTTTCTCAATTTCTATTTAAAAATTTCATGGGATTTCTTTGAGAAGTACTTAAATTAATTGGCACAAGTGTCATTGCCCAATCAAACACTCAAGTGAAATGGTATATTTTTACACATCCATCACACTTAAATGCTATTTTGGGGACCTGGGCAGCATGCAGGCTGAGTAGTCCGAACACGCAATTTTCTACATTTAGTTTACTGGTTACCAGCCAGCCCAGGTTGATGGGGACTGACATTTTTTCATAGTGCCTTGTGACAGCTTACGTGATCGCAGCAGCTGATCTTAAGTGGGTATCAGTATCAAAACAGTCAATCAATATCAACATTAAGTGGTAGCTTTACTGCAAATCCTCCAAGAGAGAGACTTAGACGCAGGGAATACATTGGACTACTTAGCCCTTATCTCTTAAATATGCAGCAAGGCTTAGGGATGGGCTTTGACAGCAACATGAATTTGGTAGCTGGTATCAGTAGGAACCTTCTGGATAGACTAATGGTGCTACTGGCTGTTTGATGGACTTCCCCATGGCAGGGCAGGACTGAAGCTGGGGGTAGAGCAGCATTTCTGGCTCTGCTGCCACACTGGCTTTGAGCAAGAGCAACTTCATTAAACGAGGCAGTAACATTTATAAGGAAGAATAGAAAGCCAACCCCAAAACCCAAACATGTACCTGGAAAGCGAAAGTGCAGATGGCAGTGACATTTGAGGGAAGACACATCTGAACTATGTCTTTGGAAACCCAATAGTCATTTATAGATATAGACAGGCTGTCAAAGCAACTAAAACTTGAAACTACTTCAGTAAATACTTGTGTGATTAGAGACACAGTGACTATTCTGCAAGGCACTGGCTAGAGAGAAAAGACTCTTTTTTGAGACGGGGACTGCAAATGGCAGATGATCCTGGGTCAACTTATTAAATAACAGTCAGGAAAAAAAGTGGTCAGACAAAGGAAACCCCAAAAGCTCATGACTATGAGAATGAATATGGTAAGATCTCAGGCAAAGACAGTGGATGACAATTACTTCAGTGTTAATTGATAGTGTTTCAACTGTACAATACATCCTAGCTAACACTATATTGCTTATTCTAGTTACTGAGAAGTTTAGGATTCCCTAATAAAATACAGACAGTTATAAAGACTGATTAAGTGAACAGCTGTAAGTCAGAGGGGCTGCTAGGTGCTTATAGTCAAAGAGATGTTCTCATTTTCTGTGTGCCATTTGTAGCTCTCTGGCTTTGATTCCCACGGGGATTAAAGAAACTAATGTCTGAGTAATGGGATATAGGATTTTTAAAAGGTTTCTTGAAGTAATTAAACAACTGAGTGATGCTGTCAGCAGCATGACTTTGCCCTGTTGTACGCATTGGGAAAAATATTCTTCAAAAAAAATAAAAAATAAATGCTATAACAAGAGAGAGCTATGTACATCACAAGATGATCAGCCAATCTACTGCATTCATTTAAGTATCTTCTTGAACATACATATTTTTAACCATACAATAGAATTGTCCAAAGTATTACTATAATATCACAGATTTTTACAGACTATGCTCATCAGTGCTTGAATTTAGAGGTGAAATGATGTGGAGGAGGAGAAGGGAAATTCCAGCATGTGTTACAAAGCGTACAGGCAAGCTATTTCTAGGAACAGCCTCATACATCTTTGACACATAGCAAAACCCTAAAGAAGTTACTTGAGTTTTATACTTCAATGATGTTGTGGCTAAAGTTTTTGCTATCTCCTGTGATTTGCTCAGAGGACATTTCTCTTCCAGACAATTTTAGGAGGAAAATGTTCTTGCATTTCATGGGAAAGTGCAATATTAATTCTGACTTATTAAACTGTTCCAGGGAAGGATTTCATAGCATCACAGAGATGTGAAATGTCAAATATCTACATGCTGTATTCCATCCTTCTGCTAATGCCTAACTATTCCCTGTGCTATGCAGAGTGTGTTCTAACCCATGGTTATTTCACCCAAGGGACTGGGCTTGCCATAGTATCAATTGAATGCCTTTTTCCAGTGTTTAGCCTCTATTTTCTTCTACTTTTATATCCTTGAATACAAAGTTGCCCCTCCCTCGTGAAGCTGCTTGCTCACCTCAACTCCCTGCCATGCCACTAGCATATGCATCCTGTAAAATCCTTTCTCACCCTTAAGTAGCAGTATGCTTGAGGTGGTGAAATCACGAAATACACCTCAAAAAGCAAACAATAATTAGGTCTATTGATTGAGTAATAGTGTGAGGAAAAGTGTGTGTGCCTTCCATGGGAAAGCATTGCAGAGCTTGTGTGCCATAGCAGGGCAGAGCAAGCTGGAGCCAGGGATGGACTGCCACCAACTTCCTCTCATGGACAGAAACGCTGATTTCCACTTCCTGTTGACTTCTAAAAGTCCAAGAAAGCCATAAAAATGTCGACATGCTCAATATCAAGCAGCCTTCCAGTATCTGAAGGGGGCCTATAGAGGTGCTGGGGAGGGACTCTTCATTAGGGACTGTAGTGATAGGACAAGGGGTAATGGGTTCAAACTTAAACAGGGGAGGTTTAGATTGGACATAAGGAAGAAATTCTTTCCTGTTAGGGTGGTGAGATGCTGGAATGGGTTGGCCAGGGAAGTTGTGAGTGCTCCATTCCTGACAGTGTTCAAGGCCAGGTTGGATGAAGCCTTGCACGGCATGGTTTAGTGTGAGGTGTCCCTGCTTATGGCAGGGGGTTGGAACTAGATGATCTTAAGGTCCTTTCCAACTATTCTAGATTCTATGATTCTATGATTGCTTTGTACAGGAGAAACAATTCTTTTAAATGTTAATTTAAGCAGAAAAATAGATAATATACTTTGAGTGAAGCCAGATGTTATTTCTTGCCTTGACCAATGAACCAAAAAACTGGTTCATTCAGTACTCCTACTTAAACTCTAACATACATAAAAAGTTGGCTGTTTCCCAGTGTAACATTCTAATAATTTCCCTATGGTCAGTATTTCTTCCTTTATTCAGTCTGTAATCATATGTGGCTGAAGAGATATGAGCTAGAAACAGATCTGACCCAGGATTTCTGCTATTGTAGTGAATATCAGACAAACAAGGCTTTCAGAAATTTCAATTTCAAAAATAACTTCAATTTAAAAAAAAAATTCAGTTCAAGTGTTGCAGTCTGAGAACACATAATTAATGTGTCAATGAGCTGGAAGAATTTCTCTGACAGACTTATTTGACGTTGATTGAATAATGTACGTTAGGGCACATAAAATTTATTTTACTAATTAACGAAAATGGTGACTAAATTGATGCAATTTAAAGCATATCAACATATCATCAATATATATTTTCACTTGTGTCAGAAAATAAAGTCTTTCAAAGCTGAGATATGTTGAGCTGGGCTTTGTGTTAGTTCTTTACTTTCTCTAAAGATCTGATTTTCTCATGGACTGACAGTCAGAAGGGACAGACATTTTTAGCCTAGATTCATACATCCTGGTATGAAATGCCTGGGATTCGTACAAGCGTTGCCTCAAAGTTCAAAAGTAGCAGATTCCTGACTTGGTTCTGTACTGTTAAAGTATTAAAATGATCTCTGCACTCCCAGCTTGCAGCTAGGCAGCACTGGGAAGATGGGATGCTGTAAGCAGGGATGGGGAGAGAAAGATTTTGGCAATGGAGCTGCATCCCTGGAAGACAAAGTGGGAGGAGGGGCATCTGCTGTCCCTGTCCTTGTGCTGCTTCAAAGCCATAATTTGATTCTCTGGATGCTGATTGACAAGGGAATGATTCTAGCAAAAACTGGTGAATTCTGTGGCAATTATCATTTGCTGTGGAGACTGGTATGAGATCATCAGAAATGCTGAGTGTTGTGGCTGGAGATCTGGGCTGCAGAGGACAAAAAAATTATCTGATTTTATTGGAAAACCTAATAGAGGAGTAATATATGGGAGGGGAAGAGAGGAAGGAGATGAAGAGTCCAAAGATGTTGTCATTTCAATCTCATCTTTGGTTTACTTATTTCTTTAATACCAGTGAGACTCCTTGTCTCTTCCCTGGGACACAGCATGAACACCCTGGACATTTGGCCTGTGGAAGGGTGAGGAGAAGACACCGATTTTCTCATGCAATGTTGCTTTATCCCACATCAACAGGGACAAAAGACAGTCCATCTCCTTTTCCTTCTGACTCATTCTGGGAGGGTAAGAAAGAGCACTGCCTGGGACTTCAGGAAGGCACACAGCAACCATAACCATGACCTTGGGGCTCTCCTGTTTTTAAGACCTTTTTTTCTAGCCAGAGCAGCGGTATGAGTACATTGCAGGAAGGCCATCAACCCCATAGGGTGGGTGTGTGACACTCAGGGGGCCCCTATGTAGGGACATAATGTGACCACCAGATACAGGTTATCTGGGCTGTTAGTGACAGTGTGACAAACTATACTGGCTGCTCCAGGCAGATGAGGTGCATATTAAATGAGTGAATTTTTAGCAGTATTCCCTTTGCTTTCCAAGTGAAATCCCTCTGCCTTCTTTCCTCTCTCTTGCTTGTCATATGCTACGAACAGCTGATGCACCATATTTTGCTGTATTTCAAGTAGTAAAATTGAGGTATTGCTTTTGGGTTAAAAAATAAATGATGCGATCCAAAAAAATATGGCTATGATATGCAGTGAAGAAAGGCAATGTCTGTATAGTAGCAATGGGCTTACAGGCAAGACAGGGGTCATGTAAAAATAATATATTTAATAATAGTCACATTTCATGAAAATTTTATGCTATTGTAGAAGGGAAAGAAGAGAAACACAGGAGCCTTGTCCTTGTTTCAGGAAGGTCCTGTGAGTACAAGTGGCATTAGCCAACAAGCGATGGCTGGTCCTGCATGGTCCTGGCATGGCTGTGACTTGGGAGAGCCATGGGGGTGGATATCATGTGGGTAGACAGGGCTAGAGACAGCCTGCTCCAGCCAAAGTGAGGTAGAAAAGACAGCAGAGGCACCAAATTAAGCTGGAGCGGTGCCATGCAGCTGACTTCTCACATGCTGAGTGGCAGCAGCTTCCAGTGGGCAACATACTGCTGACCTTACTTCTTGCCATCTTGGGTACTTTGAATCCTGTTTGGGGTTGGTTGCATGCAGCAGGGGTCAGGACTTGAATTTCCAGGCTATAACATGATGTTCACACCAGCAAACAAGTTGGGGCCAGAGGCACCCTGCAATGGTACCAGGGGTTAGCAGAGCGGTGGCCATGGGCACTCCTCTGGAACTACCTCTGGTCACTCAAAGTGAAAAGATGGAGGGTTGTGAATGCTACCATTCTGCCAGTGCTGAAGGAGCTTTGAATGTAATTGCTCTCTTTATAGATCAGAGCAGCATTGGCTTGAACAGCTTGTCCTTTTGGTCTGTTTTAGGAGAATCAGCATACCTAACTGCTTCCTCCCACATCACAGCCGTCATCGCTCTCACTGCATTAAAAAAGGCTCCCCATTTAGCTGCGTTTTTCTGAGGGAGGATCTGCAGGCTTGTCTTGGGTGACGATTTAGCTGAGACACCAGAATAGCAGGCTCTAGCAAGTAAACGGCATTGAAAATCTGCTGCAAGAGCTTAGTGTCACCAGTGTGTGGGAAAAGCCGTGGCTCTGGAATAACGGATGAAATAATCACAGTTGATGTGAGAGGAGCTTTACCTCCCCCATCTTCTCATGTCACAGTCACAAGCAGGGGACCAAACCCAGTCTGGTCTTCTCTGGTTAACTAGATGGTGTGTCCTGCTAAGTGCAAGAAGAGTCCCGGTACAGCAGAGGCAGAAATAAGAATAAACAGGATACAAGAATTAACCAAAAAAAGAAAGTTGGGCTTTCAATACAGAACAGTGCAGGGGAGTCTGGGCCAGCTTGGTTCACCAGCGGTTGCTCCAGTGAGCTCAGTACTGCAGTAAAGAAGAAATCAGAGGTACTAAGGACCTGTCATGTACTGAGGTCTTCAGGTCAGAAGTGGCAGATCCCCACTTTCTTGGTCAGTGATACATAAAGTCCCTCAGATGAGGCACGTGCAACTCTGAAGTATCCACCTTCCCATCAGTCACACAACCCTTTTTATCTCTCATGCTGAGTGGATTTTCTACACAAAAAACCACCTGTGGTTTTTTTTTTTTTATTTTCCTCCACTTCTGCGTCTACTGACCTCTGACACAGCCAACAAATTAAAAGTAGACAGGCAAAGGCTGAGAAGAAATCAGGTGAGTGTCATGATGCTTCTGACAGCTGGTTTGGCTGCATCTCCAGCAGAGGATGCAACTCCTGTCTGACAGTCATCAGTCTGGACCCTGGCAGGACCAGCCTTCTGCTTGCTGAGGACTCAGGAATGACATTCGTCAGTGTCTGGCATTTATGAGGGTCTCTATCAATGTAGGAGTCTCCTAAGTGTCCCTTTCGCCCTCCACATAAGAATTGCAGAAAATTATCTGCTTGGAGACAGAGGCAGGTGAGCTGGTGCTCCTGTGAGAAGGGTACCAGAAGTTCAATTTGAACAGTGTTTCTGCTGCTACCTTCTTTCCTGCAGTTGCCACATCTTTATGAACAAGTGGCATTCTCATGTGATTTTCGCCAGTTGCAGAAAGATTATCCACACCTTCTCTGAACACGTGTGGGCCTGGGGTCTGAGTAAACCAAGCTGCATCATCTCATGATCACCTGCAGGCAATTCCTGTATAGTTACTGTGACTTTTGGGGGGCTGTCCACCAACCGCACCGTTCACCTAATGAAGGCTAACATAGCTGTGCTGCCACCATAAGCCACTAAGCTGAGAAAGCATTCTCAGTGGCACATCTCCTATTAATAATGTGCAATATTATTTTATGGACTAGGTTAACAGTCTTCCACCTTCCTTTTCCTAAAGTTATAGCTGACAAGTAGGTGAAAGATCACAAAACATCTCTCTTGAACTTTCCATCTGACCCTGCTGCTTGTCAGCAGCTGGTAGGATTGGGAAAGTGAGGAGGCTCAGGGCCCCGGCCAGCGGCATGCACGTGGCTAGGGAAGCAGTGTCTCACATGCCTTCCTTCACCCTGCGGTATGCCACAAGCCAGACCATGTCAATGCTAGCTTGCGGCATGCCATGGCCATAAAGCAGGTGCGGGAAATGCCGTTCAGTCCGGCAGTGAGCATAACACATGCTGTACCCCTTGATGTCCACTTGCAGCAGTAGTTCCTCCTCTAGAGCAGCCTTCTTCACACGGAGCCCCAGGGACCTGTGTGTCATAAAAGCATATGTACTCATAAGAAGACTTGTTAATGAGGCACAACTCCATATCAGCTCTTTGCTGGGTTACGTTTTCCAATCTGCACTCAACCTGATGCTCATTTAAATTCTGATTTTTGAAAAGGAATTTAAACCTTACATTAATATATTTAAAATGGACTGCAATAAATTGTGACATTTGCTTTCTTTGTGATTCTGCTTGTGAGACCATACTAAGATTTAATTGGTATGAATAAAGTCTGGAGATGTAAATACTTTTGAAAAAGCCCAAAGCAATTGTTATAGAGGTTAATCAACGAAATTATGCGAATAGAGAAAAGCAAAAGTGTCAAACAGAAATTTGGACTGGAAATCTGGAAGCAGTAGCATGAGAATCTCCCTGTGGGGAGGGAGGAAAAAGGGAGAAATTAAAAGGTGACAATTCAGCAAAACAAAACACTTTTTTTCTTTTCAGTACTGCTTTTTCTTTGAAACAGTCATTCAACAAACTTTCCTCTGCAGAAAATTCAGAGATCTTCATTGTTAAAACATAACTTTTAACAGATGCCCTTTTTTTCTGATATGTAGCTCTGCACTATCTATTTAAAAAGGGACTTCCCTAAGAAGCATCTTGTCAGACATACATAGAGCCAAGGGGACAGTCCACAGTGAATAACTAATTTAGCACATTCTGTTTTGTTTTCTGCTCCTGAATTCCAGGAGGCAATTGTGATTCCTTTGAATATATTGCAGTTTACTCCCCAAAAGCTTTAAGGCTATAATTTTAGACTGAATTCATGACTGAATACGATACTTGCTATTTGATCTTTATTGGCCAGCTATTATTAGAGTCCAGCAACTATTTACAGTTGAACTAGACACAACTTATTTAAAAAATGCAGTCTAATTTCTGTTTGTAAATTATTCCCAATGAAGTCAGGTTTTTGTGGTTTTTTTTATATTCCACCTTCTATGAGCCATGTGTGCAAATAGACACAACAAGGCAAGGGCTCCAAAGCAAGGTAAGTATGAATATTTAATGTTCATTTCTTCTCATTTCAGCAGTAAAATACTGTGTTAGCTTCCTGATCAGCTGCTGAGCATCACATACAGTGAGCGTACATTCAATAAATATCAGCTAGTATTCATAAACATTCAATTAATAGTTCAGACAATAAACAGAAGGCCACTTTTGGTGCAAACACTCTTGCAAACATTTACTGACTGCTCTTCATTGACTTAATATGAACATCCCCGTGAATATGATTCATTTATTTACAAATTTTCAACCATGCTTGTTAGAGGAAGGATGGATACAAAACCAGTAAATCATAAAGTTTTGAATACAATGCCACTGCAGTATGATATATACCTGCAGTTGGTCATACAGCTAATAAGATATTGCTCCTGTTCCCTGGTTAGTCAGTAGTATCTTTATCTCATTGGGGAAGCTGCAAAGGACAGCTTCTACCTGCAGAAACTAGGGTTTTCACCAATTCTGGTCCAGGGCCTTCTTGATCCCAGAAAAAGACTCATGGAGTCTTTAATTCCTGCTCAGAAACTGAGGATTGGGCACTGAGCGTGAAGAAGATCCATGTCAGCTCTACCCATTGTCTTCTGTTGAGGCTGTGGTCTCATGTGAGGTTGGTGAAAGCTTTCTTTTCTTCCTTATTCTCAGGCTTTCTATTGCTTACCTTAGCTCAGAATGTTTCAGAGATAAATATTTTTTCTGAAAACATTTTATTATGTGTCTAAGTCATTTGGGAAAAAGTCTCTGGTGCTATCAGAGCAATGGTAAAGCTGGCAGGAATAAATGTTTCAGCTGGATAGCACCCAGAGTGTCAAAGACAGTTTTCAGTTGAAAAGAATAAGTGGATGCTGTAAAAAAGACATTAAAGTATAAAGGGTCCAAGTCCTTTACAATCTATATACAATCTAGTTTATACTAGATTGCAGCTTGCTTTGGGATGTAACTCAAAATGCTGCGTGTGATCTGTAATAGTGTTGGGATTTAACCCAAGCTGGCAACTAAGCACCACCAGCTACTCCTCTCTCCCACCTGACTGGGCAGGATGGAGGAGAATTTGAAAGGTACAAGTGAGAAAACACATGGGTTAAGATAAAGACAGATTAATAGGTAAAGTAAAAGCTGTGCATACAAGCAAAGCAGAACAAGGAATTTATTTGCCACTTCCCATCAGGAGGCAGGTGTTCAGCCACCCCCAGAAAGCACAGCTCCATTGCACATACCGGTAACTTGGAAAGACAAAATGCTGTCACTTCAAATGTCTCCTTTCCCATTTTCTCCCTGTTTTATATGCTGAGCATGACGCCATATGGTGCGGAATATCCCTTGAGTCAGTTGTGTCAAGGCTGTGTCCTGTCCCAGCATCTTGTGCACCCCGAGACTGCTCGCTGGTGGTGTGGCATGAGAAGTAGAAAGGCCTTGGCTGTGTGTAAGCACTGCTCAGAAATAACTAAAGCATCTCTGAATTATCAACACCTGCCAGCACAAATGCAAAACATAACCCCATACCAGCTACTATGAAAGAAAAATAACTCTTTCCCAGCCAAACCCAGCACAAATAGACGCAGTGCTTTTGGCCCCATGTGGCACTGCAGCTGCAGCTGCTTTTGCTCTGCCCATGCAGAAAGAAACCACTGCTGTGGGCTGTCCTTACCTGACATGTCATAGATAAACATTTCAAAGAGGGTCTGTGTGCACTTTGCCCATATACACATGCTTGAGCCAGTCATTGGAATGGCTGACATCAATGCCTTGACGCTGAAGAGAAATGGTTGGTTTATCTCAAGATGCAAAAGCAGAGGGAAATGCTTGCTGGTGCCTAGATTAGCAGGTAATTTCACCAAGTATCAGCATTTACAGAAGTTCTGATTTCAGAAGTATGTATCTGCCAAATCCCCATGGAAACCATTCACTGCAATTACTTGCAGTGGAGCAGTACCAGGGGTATGTTCACACTGTGTCTCCATCAGCAGCTGAGACATGGGATGAGTGGTGGCAGCTGGCTTATTCACCCACAGCTTCACCACCTCAGCCTTGCAGGCAGGTGAATAAATAGGAATGTGTACAATTAAACATATATTGGTATTTTCCTATGTCTTCTGTTTACAAAGAAACCCAGCAAGGTGCTGTCAGTCAAACATCTAACCAATGCTTCATTTATTAGTGCAATTGTTAGCAAAAAAAAGTGGATTTCATATGAAATCAAAACAGCATTTCATGCTGAGTTCAGACTTTCATTTGTCTTTGTTTCCCTCAGGGTGTCCATGCTTTATATAGGCAACAGCTGCAATACCTTTGTTAAGATATTTGGCTTGGGCTCTATTAATGCCATTATCATCGTTGCAGACACGGTAGAGATTGCTATCTCTTTTATAAGTTCAGTAATGTTTTTACCTCTGTTGCAGTTCTTTTCCCCAGGTAATTAGTGGGTGAAAATGAGAGAGCTTCGCCTCACTGTCCTCTGAAAAAGTCACAAATTTCATTGTAGCTCGGTTTTACTAACCATATGACACCAGAACATTTCTAATTAATACTGTTATTTCTGAAAGAGAAAGGTTCTTAGTAGAACAAAAAAGCCCTGCCTGTTCAAAAATTACTCCAGAAAGTCAAGCAGAACGATAAGCTAAATGAAGTTTTGGTAGAAGCAGGTGCTTTGCCACAATGACACAGCTTTTTAATTGCTTCTGCTGAAATAGTACTTCTGTTGAAGATTTAGGTCTGTTTAAGTAGCAATACAGCAATTTCTGAGGCCAAAGTGCACTTAGCAACAACAAGATGTCTACTCCAGCCTAGTGCACATGGACAGAGCAACAGCGAACATGGGGTTGAGCTGCAGACTCTTTGGGATGGAAACTGCAGAGAAAAATTTTTAATGAAAGAACAAAATAACATCATAGAATCATGTTAGGGTTGCAAAGGACCTTAAGACCATCTAGTTCCAACCTCCTTCATGACAATGATGTTATTTTAACAGTCCAAGCCAGGCTGAAAGGAAAGCCCATGCAAAAGTGATGTTAGGTGCTGGTGGGAGGGAGTCCTGAGTGACCATCTGTGATGCTCCAGCCCATTGACCTGTCCCTAAGCTCCTGCTGGGATCTCCAAGGGCCAGTGGACAGGAACAAAGGGATGTGTGTTTGTGGTTCTGGCTGATCTCCTACTGCAATTGCATCCAAGGATTGTACCAAAAGGCTTGAATTCAGCAGAAGCTTTGTCAAAATATGGACTAGTACTTCTGGCTGGTTTCTTTAAGTTTTTGCTCTGGTCCCAGTGTCCCTTATGTCCTGCTACCCTGTCTCCATGGCACAGAGCAAGGAGCCAAGGTTCTGGACTGAGAGACGGGGCCAGGTAGACAGCTCTTGAGGTGCTGGCTGTCCCTTTGGTTTGTGAGTACACTGTCCCAAATTGCCCCAAGGCGCTGCAATACCAAAATTATTCATTGGAAGCCTTTGCCTTGGGGAAACTGCAAGCTCTATTTCTTTAATGATTTTAATGGTCAGAATTGTGCCAGGTCAAGCCATTTAACTGTGTATTTAATTAGTCATCTGTATGCATGCAACTTAAAGGCGTTCAGCTGTGCTATTTTATAGGGATTAAATAAGTGGGCAGTAAATCATTTATGCCAGCAATAAAAGTATTTATAGCAGTGCTTTATTTTTCTCTTTTAACTATTATTGCTGCATTGTTTGTACTGGTAGAGGCCTGCATAAGAATAGTTCTGCTCTAAGAGGTGGGAGAAACACAGTTTGCAGTTTTGACTGACACTGACTAGAAACAACAGTGGGCAACACCAAAGGAGCTGAAATGTGAACTTCACAGCCAGACAACTCAAAAAGTTATTGCCAGCTGCAGGCTTGCTGTGTTAAGGAAAATAAACACGTAAGAAACTTGGCCCTGTGAAAGCTCATGGTTTAAAGAGGAATAGGAGAAGAAATATGACCTGAACTGGTAGGTAGTAGTTCTCTGGCTTGAATAAGTCTTAGGAGTATTTGGCTGCTAACAGTTCACAAGTTTGCAAATACTGTCTGAAATTGGTGCAGTTAGCCTCCCAGTCTTGATTGTTCTGTGAGTGAACAAACCATTTTATATGTAAGTGACACTGAAATGTTTCAGGGAATTATGGGACCAGGATTCTGCATAGATAAAACATATGCTTTGAAGTGGGGAAGTTTTTCTGCACCGATGTCACATGCAGAGGCCCTCCACAGACATAACGTGCTTTTTGTGAGTTTTGCGCAAATGTGTTCCATGATGCCTTTCACAATAAATCTTTTCGGGAGTGCACTGGCAGTTTATAATGAGCACTGACCTGTGAAACAGAGGAAAATAGATGTTGTTTAAAACCTTGGCTTGCTCTCTTGGAGGTCATGTGGCAGCGCCAGGTACCTTTTGAAGTGGGATGGGGAGTTGTCTGAGCACGACACAACTCTGTGTCGTGTAAGTCTCTGCACTATGTGGCATGTTTAGCCCAATAAATAATATCAGGAGACTTCCATTCCCATAGTGTTATTCCAGTGTGATCCAGAAGCTCTTGGCATGTGTGGCTTGCTGTTGGAGAGAACAGGCAAGGCAGTTGGGTACTGTTGAAACATTGCTGCTTATCACAATCCTCTCACCCTCAGCTCCAGTGGAAGGAAACAGTAGGAGACAACCTTTTTGGGGTTGTTTAGTCTGGATAAAGGGGTTCAAACTTAAACAGGGGAGGTTTAGATTAGATATAAGGAAGAAATTCTTTCCTATTAGGGTACTGAGGCACTGGAATGGGTTTGCCCAGGGAGGCTGTGAATGCTCCATCCCTGGCAGTGTTCAAGGCCAGGTTCTATGAAGCCTTGGGTGGCATGGTTTAGTGTGAGGTGTCCCTGCCTATGGCAGGGGGGTTGGAACTGGATGATCTTAAGGTCCTTTCCAACCCTAACTATTCTGTGTTTCTATGATTCTGTGATGGGGCTGTTTAGCCTGGAGAAGAGAAGGCTCAGGGGGACCTTACCGCTCTCTACAGCTACCTGAAAGGAAGTTGTAGTGAGGTGGTGGGTCAGTCTCTTCTTCCAAGTAGCAAGTGATAGGACAAGAGGTAATGGCCTCAAGATGTGCCAACGGAGGTTTAGTTTGGATATTAGGAAGAATTTCTTCACTTCACTGGAAGTGTTCAGAAAACCATGTTGATGGGGCCCTCAGTGACATGGTTTAGTGGTGATCTTGGCAATCCTGGGGTAATGGCTGGGCCTGATGATCTTGAAGGTCCTTTCCAACATACTCAATTCTACGATTCTATGATTACAATTTTCAAGGAACTATTGACCTCTAAATTTCTCCCTTGTCTTTCAGTCAAGCCAAGTGCTTGCTTGCTGCCTTCTCTCTTGTTTTACTTCTATTCCTGCTACAGGAACACAGACAAACATATGCTACTGTCTGCAAGCATAGTATGCAGCCTAAGGCTATGTTGTTTAGCTTCTGCTCAGACATTACTTCCTATGTGCTCTCCATGGGTGCTGTGCGTCCAGGAGGTGGCCACCAGGAGTGAGAGTTATGGGCAGGGGACAAATCTGCACAGAGGTGCTGTAGAGCTCTTTCAGCTTCTTTAGCTGCTGAGATCTTAAAATAACTGCCTCTTTGGAAGGAGAGACAGGGCCCTGGACGTGTGCTGTTGTGGGCAATGGCTGTAGCTAGATGTTGTGTAAGTCTGATGAGAAGTTAAACCCAGCCGCTGTTTCTGCACTTCAGTCATAAACTCTCCGAAAATAGACATCAGGTAGGATGAAACACTTGATAAAATTCAAGTGATGTTTGGCAAATACTTCTATCCAAACAGCAAATTCCTGAGTAGGAAGAGAGGAGTGTTGAAAGCATGATTATTTTTTTTTCCCTTCAATTAAAAAAAAGTAAAACAGGCCTTTAGGAGAAGCTTTTCCCATTCTGAAGCAAAAATATATTTGGTTGAAGAAAGCATTTTCTTTGTCCCTAAATAAATGAAGCAATTCATTGTAGGTAGAGCATGAATAGCTGCTAGTCGGCCCCAGACTATTGTCTCATAAGGGTAAGCATCTGCCTGTGAGTAATGCCTTTTACCCTGCTCTCCTGCTCTTCAGCTTCTTTGCTGGTTCTGTTTGTGCAGATTTGTTCCCGCTTCCCAGCTGAGCCATTCTTCACTGTTTGCTCTTACTCCCTATTAAATTAACCAACTGAACAAATCTGCTGCTCTTCCAAATGGAGGGGAGCCCTCTCTTTCCCTCACTATCCTGCAGTCACCTAGAACAGCCCACAGCTATGGGGTTTTCCATGGAGGAGGTGTGGGTGGCTGGGTGCACATAGCCACTGGCCAGGGGGAGTAAACTGGCCTTTACCTCTCTCTTTTGAGCCAGCTTGGATAGGAAAATGCTTTTTTGACAGATCCATCGACCTGCTGCTCCACTGCTGGCTCCCAGATGTAGATTCAGACACCTGCTTTACTTCTTATCCCCTGCTCAAACAACCAGCCCTTTGGAAACATAGGACGCTCCTCTGTCAGTGCTGAGTGAGCTCTTTTGTCTTTCTGCACAACTGCACAGGATCAAACCAGAAAGGACAGAGTTCTCCATTTTCCCCAAAGCACTTGGAAGCCCTTTCCAACTTTCACCGTGCTTGCTTGCTGCCAGCCCCTGCAGGAGCTCTGTTTGCTCTTCCTGCGACTGCAATTACCAGCTCTCCCCTTGGCAGCTCTCCCACCCTGGTACATTCCTTTTTGTTATGCTAATAGATTTATAACCAGCTCCAGCTTCTGAGACTGTAATACACCCCTTTTGATTCTCTAATCTCCTTCTCTCTGTGCATTAGGACAGAGAGTGGCTTGCCAAGGGCCCAGCAGAACGTGTTTAGCTGACTGATTCTAGTTGTTCCTATTTGATCCTGGCATGCTTCTAAGATTTGTCACTTCCATACAAATCACACTTCTAATCCTGGGGTTTAGCAAAGTTTGGATGGATTTGGACTCTACTACATCTTTGTTAGGGGAGATGATAATGCTCTGTGATGAAAGATCTCTGGATGAAAAGCCTCTGTGCTAAGTACAAGCATGAGAAGAACATCCTTTTGGTCCAACATTCTCTCTTTTTTTAGCATAAGGATGAGTGCCCATGTCAAGAAGGCAGCGTGAGTGCACTGAAGTTCTGAACTTGTACTTGATACTTTGGGGGATGAAAATGTGATGTACAGTTGCCATAGAAGCACGTACAAACATGGACTTCACTTGGATCCTGCATTCCACGATGTGCCCCCCTTTGAAGTGTTCATGCCTCGTGAGATGGTCTTTCCTCAGAATAAAACGTAAATATTTTCATAAGTCTTAAGCAAGACTGTATAATCAAAAATGTTTTAACCTGATTTTATGGCCCTATTCCTCTTACATTGCAAAGATGGTTGGCTTCTGGAGTGGCGGTCTTTAGCATCTGTATCATTCTACAGTTTCACCACTGCCTTTTTTTTCTCTCCATAGATGCAGGAGGAGCACTTGGATTTATGGCATTATGTCTAAAGGTCATATAACAGCCCCTTCACTGTATGAAGTTTGGACACCAACATCACGTGAGGAATGTTATGCCGTTCCACATCTAAGCAAAGCACATATCCTACCATAAACACCTATAAATGGGAGGGGAGGAGGAATTGTGGCCCAGTATTCAAGACAGGGTATTGTGATGTGAAACACAAGAAAGGCAGTTACAAGACAAGCACAGAGGGGTTGGGCAGGTGGGCAGGTATAAGTGTTTTTGAATTCTTCTTCTAAAGTAAAGCCCTCACTCTTTCTTACAAACTTTACCTTCCATGACAATTGATAACATGGCTGCAGCCTAAACCTCACTGAGAAATCATTTGTGGATTGAGAAGTTGGAAGGGAAAGATTCCAGTGGGGTTTCTGATGGCATGGGCATCAACAAAATTCATATGCAATTAGTTTTTGAGTGTCAGAAGTTGAGGATCAGGTCTGTGGTGGCTGGCTTAAAGAGCTGCATGCCAGGGCATCCGTATGAACACATGGGAGGGATGTGTGATCGTTATCATACATATACATACATACATACATATACATACATACGTACATATACATACATACATACATATACATACATACATATACATACATACATACATACACACATGGGCAGGGATGAAATGGCATGTGATTTCTTCTGGAAGACAGAATGCTGCTGCTTCTGACCAGATTGCCAGGCTCTCTCTAGGGTTTAGTTTGTTTGTTTAACCTCTCTCTGACAGTAAAGGAGACTTGGAAGAGCGTCCAGTTCTGGGGTAACACAGGCTTTGCCTTGGTACAAAATGGGACCTCTGTCAGTGCGCCAGGTTAGAACAGATAACCAGCCAAAGGTGGAGAACCCTTCCACAAAGTGGGACTTTTCAGTCACCTCCAGCCAGCTCTCAGGATGGAGCACTGATGTTAAGCTAATCCATTTCTCAGGCAGACATGATATTTTTGCAAGTAAGAGTCTCTTCTTAACGGGAAAATGTGTGCAGTTGCTGCCCTCTGAAATCTGCAGCAAGCAGCATTTTCACCGCCTTCACCACTTCTGGGTAGCTCCCCAGTAAAGATCCATGTGGATTACCTTTCATGTACTTGATGGCTTAACAAGAAATTATTATTGCGAAGGAATTAGATGTGTTTCATGTTTGGAAATTTGCATTGTTGTTGTTATGTTGGTCCTATCTTTCCTCTGAGAAAGCAGCTGCTCTTTGCTCCTGCCCTTACCATTGCAGAGGCCTGCTCACTCTCAACTGCTGCAGCACTTCTTGCATCCAGGAAAGCAAAAACATCTGCCTGAGAGACTATCAGCAGGACGAGTCTTTCTCACAGTGCATCCTGCCCCAATTATTTTTATTTTCACAGCACAGCAATTTTGGCTTTTTAAAAAAGAAAATCTGCACAAAAAGGGGCCAGCAAAAATGGCCATGAAGTAGTCCTCATATGTGATCAGAAATCAGGGACTGTTTATGCCTCGGGCCTCAGTTATCTACTAATACAAATCAGTTTAGCAAATCAGGGAGTAAGTTAGGTATTGACAGAGACTCCTTTGTGGGGTGGGGAATCTTTTTCCAGAGTAGTTCTGCTACACTATGCACGTCAGATTTCCAAACCTGCTGTGTCCTGGCAGGCACTGCTAGCTGCTCCTTTTTCCAGCACTGCTTCCCACCGTCCCAGCGATGGATGTGGGGCAGCGCACAAGGCGCTGAGCCCCTGCCTCTCCCTGCCCCTGCACCCCTGTGGCTGTTTACAGCCTTGTTTTGCTCTGGTAATGATGAAAACCTCTGTGGTAAACATTAACCCAATCTGTGCATGTAATCAATCCCTTCACTTGGAATGAGGTGCCTGGGTGCACGTGGTAGGTACAATCACCTTTCTAACTGGCATACCGAGTGCAGTTGTTTGTCAGTTGTTGGCTACATCATGCCTTGTGTTTTTTTTCAGACAATGCAAAGTCAGGCTATGATGCAGTCTGGATTTAGGTTTGCAGCAGTCCTCTCCGTTAAAAAATGAAAGCATTAGCAATCCCCAAATTTTAAAAGGTAATAATTCCAGTGTGGAGGGGAATCCAAGCTGGAGTATTCAGAAAACTAACAGCAACAAGGAAACACAGACCATGCTTTCATCTGGTCTCCCGAGGAGCCTGACCTCCACTTGGCCTGATGTAAAGCAGCCCTGATAGATGCGCACTGCCTGGGTAGTCCCAGCTCAGCTATTTCCAGCACAAGTGAGACGTGATTAAAGCAGTAAAAAGCCCCCTCTGTAATATTTTTTTAAGTAACACTCTGTGTGTGTGTATGTCACCAGCCACCTTATCCTGCAAGGTGTATAATGGGAATAGATGGAATAGAGGTTCATTATTTTCTCTATCACAAAAAACACACAGTCATAATTGCATACAATTCTGCACATTAGCCACTTTTTTTTTTTTTATAATAAAGCATCTTTTCAAGAAAGACAAAAATGGAGAATATGGTACAAGTTATGATGACCTCATAAGCGATTATGAGCATAAGAAAATGAACATGAACTGACTGCACTGTGCGCTTACAGCCCAGAAAGCCAACCGTATCCTGGGCTGCATCAAAAGGAGCGTGACCAGCAGGTCAAAGGAGGTGATCCTGCCCCTCTACTCTGCTCTTCTGAGACCTCACCTGGAGAAGTGTGTGCAGTTCTGGTGTCCTCAACATAAAAAGGACATGGAGCTGTTGGAACAAGTCCAGAGGAGGCCACGAGGATGATCAGGGGACTGGAGCACCTCCCATACGAAGACAGGCTGGGGAAGTTGGGGCTGTTCAGCTTGGGGAAGAGAAGGCTGTGTTGAGACCTCCTAGCAGCCTTCCAGTATCTGAAGGGGGCCTATAGGAGTACTGGGGAGGGGCTCTTCATTAGGGACTATAGTGACAGGACAATGGGTAACAGGTTCAAACTTAAACAGAGGAGGTTTATATTGGATCTAAGGAAGAAATTATTTCCTATTAGGGTACTGAGGCACTGGAATGGGTTGGCCAGGGAGGTTGTGAGTGCTCCATCCCTGGCAGTGTTCAAGGCCAGGTTGGATGAAGCTTTGGGTGGCATGGTATAGTGTGAGGTGTCCCTGCTTATGGCAGGGGGTTGGAACTGGATGATCTTAAGGTCCTTTCCAACCCTAACTATTCTATGATTCTAGCTAAGGAATATGCTTAATTCCCTTCTGTGATGAATCTGGAACTGATCTTCCATTTATGTCCTCTTTTTAAGCATGGTTACAGCTTCAGGACCATGAAATGATTGCTGCATGGATGGTAATCTTGTTGTTGTTACTGCATTTAATTTGGCAAGTAGCAAAACTTCACTTTCTATTTCTCCCTTCCTAGCACCCTTCCCTGCACCTTGGTTACTGATACAGGGCAGCTAACTACTACATTTTGCCTGGTGGCAGCTGGCATCTGCATTTCATACCAGCTCTGGCCACAAACTACATGTCTCCCTGTTCTGTGGAGAAACATTTCATGGGAAAGAAGGAGGTTTAGGATGTGGCAGCTTTCCATGCTTGAAAATGCCTGCATGCTCCCAGGGTGAGAAACATCTCTGCTTCCCCAGTGCAGGAGGAAACACTTCCTATGCTTCTTCAGGGTCCAGCTGCAATGAAAAGGCAAGGGGATGCTGTGACTGAATCTCAGCGAGCCCACTGAGAGTGCAGGTGAATCAACTTGCCTGGCTCTCCTCCCTGCCACTGCACTCACAGGGGGTGTCTGGAAACCACCCAACCATCTTGTGTTCATGCAGCCAGCCAGGCTAGGCTTAGTGATGCTCTGTCCATAAACCAAAGTGGCACAGTACTAGGAAGAGAGGTGGAAGAGCTGCATGCCCTTCCTCCTGACACTTCTTGCAGCAGCTACGCTGAGGGAATGCACCCTTTCAAGGCATGGGGTCTGGGCAGCTCAGTGCAAGGATAGTCCCACATTTCCTCTCTGGTGGAGGGCATTACAGTCAAAGGTGCTATATGAACACACAAACCCAGCCACTGAACATGGTTGTACTGCCCCACATACCACCCAGGTGCAGCTGAAGCTCCAATTAGACCATAGGAAGAAGTTTTTCACAGAAAGAATAATAAAATATTGGAACAGTCTGCCCAGAGAGGTGGTGGAGTCACCATCCCTGGATGTGTTTATAAAAAGACTGGATATAGAACTTGATGACACGGTTTAGTTGAGGTGTAGGGCATGGGTTGGACTTGATGATCTTTGAGGTCCCTTCCAAACTGGTGATTCTGTGATACACAAAGTGGGGACCTACAAAGGAATAAAGCTAGGGACACTGTCAGGGACTGGAGGGAGTAATGAAGTGGCACAGCAAGCCTGTGCAGCTGTGGCAGCTGCAGACTGGGGCTGAAGAGCTCAGTTTTCTTTTTAGCATCACAAAGGAAAACTTCAACAAAGGTTTAAAGGATAATAAGTGATATTTGGGTATATTTATGAAGTGGCCCGTCCAAGATTAAGTGCAGCAGGAGAGCATGGGAAGGTGTGTTTGAACCCTTGCAAGGCAGATGATTAAGTCAAGCACCACCGACACTGGAGTGGTCAGTGCACCTGCATGGAATAGGTAGTGATGAGTGATGATGAAGGATTAAACTGCCTCCTCCTAAACCACTCTCCCAGGCTGATGCAATGGAAACTATTTTAACTCTTACAGTTGGTACAAACTTCCTGCTGCCAGTGCCAGATCTTGTGGACTATCACAGGGTTCCTTATTACCATTCAAAGTGACGTTAAAGACAGTCTGAGATAATGTCACAGATCAAAAAAGACAGGTTTGTTTAAACAGTATTTTCACAGGCAATATACTGTTTCAATGGGTAACAACATCTAACAAACAGGAACTTGCATGAAGGTGCCCGACAAAGCTTGGCTTCCATCCTCTGCATTTGAAACAAATGATTACATGGGCAATATTATAAATCAAAAGGGAACACCCAGGAACACTGGAACTTTTGCTGGAGCACTATTTTGGCATTTCTACAGTCAAATTATTCACTGAGAGTGCTGAGGCTGGGAGTTTTTGCAAGTCTCTAATGAATAAACGGGACAAATGCAGTTTTCAGTCTTCACTCAGACTGACATGAGTCATTTAAAGATTCCGGTGGCCCCTCTGAAACACACTTAGTTGGAGCGCAGACAAATAAAGTGCTGATGTAGCCAATTAATGAAATACAGCCTTAATTTCACTTGTGGGTTGAAATCAGAGAAATCATTAACCTGTTGGAAGTGCCTTGCTGAGTTAGGAGCTGAGACTTTGTAAGAAGATGAATGCAGATTGAATTCCAATGACATTCTTCATAAACTTGATAAAGCTTTGAAAAATAACTTTTCTAGTCAACATAAGTGTCCTCAGTCTTGTGGTATGAAAGTAACACTTTGGAATAAGTCACTCCCAAGTATTGGGAAGGCCTGCTTTAATCCTTTTTCTTTCATTAATGAACACAGCCACTTATGGGGTGAACAAAGCACAGCAACAGCACCCATTTATTCAGGGAAGAAAATAAAGATGACAAACTGCAGGGAACTCTTAAGCATCTTCTGAATATAATAGCGAAGATAAGGATTTTGTTCTGGACACCTTGATTAATACCTCCCACTCTCGTATGGTGCCACGGGACCTTTTAAAGACCACTTGCTTTTACAGAGCCTCTAACAGCCTCAAACCATCTGCTGGAGCTGGATTTCAGTATTGACTTGGAAGATTACTATACACTAAATCACCAAAACTATTTTCTGGAACAACTCACTTTTATTTTGGTGATCTTCTATCCAAGTAATAGCACAGGCCAACATTTTATGACAATGGCCTGATTTTTTTTCTCTATTCAGTTTTGTTCCTAATATACTTGTAGTTCTGCCATCAAAGCAGATTAATTTTCACTCTCAGTTCGCTGACAGAGACACCCCATTACACCACTCATAAAACTCTGTGCCTATCTGTGGGAAAGCACACATGAGGGTGTGCACAGCCTAGCTATTCAGAAACTGGCCCACTTGCCTGTTTTTTGACTTTAAAGAAAAAGAAGCCATCTTTTATTACTCTTGATTTTTTCCTCAAGCTGTTGTGCAAGCCAAGATAAGAGCTGACCTTGGTCTAACCCCCCCTGTGCTCATTTTCAACCTCCTTCTGTGTACACCAACCTGTTTTTTGTGCTTCTAATGCACTGCCTCACATTACAACCTGTATGCAGCAAGGAGACCACAGAAAGAGGAGGCAGGAGCATGGAGGTGCTGCCAGAAACAGAAATCTCTAGCAGAATACCCAGCACCAGTGGACAGAATTGTAGCAGATAGTGATGTAGCTGCCACCTTCTAACAGGGTATTCTATTATACTGCATAAGACAGCTACACTTCCTCTGCTACAACTCTCAATGTCACTAAATAATTAGAGTATTAAAGTCAGTAGAAGCCAGCAAAAAAAAATTGCCTCATATGCAATGCATCTGAAACAGGCCTTATGAAGCTTCAGATTTTAATTCTATATCTTTTAGTCTCTATTCTGATTGGGTAGCAGAAATCTGATTTCTCCTTTCACTGATTTTGGATACTTATGTACATTTTTTCTAGTGGATTAACCCCATTCTCCATCTGGAGGCCTGAGATTGTACCATATTTTCTTTGCTTTTACAGTCAGCTGGAAAATCTCCAGCTCTCAATGAGGCTGTATGCCCTTGGCTTTGACATTTGGTTTCTAGTCTCTACTAATAATCAGGGTTAATTCTTTTGCTTGTCCTGATGATTTGTGGGCTTTGAATTGCCCTTATTTATACAATGTTTCATCTCTGCAGTGCCCACCCTGTCCTATGGCTGGCATTCCAGCAGCATCTCACTCTCTGTTGGGAATGTGAGAAGAGCATCTTAAAATAGGTACCTCTCTGCTTTGCTTTTCTTTCCCATGGGGAGGATGAGAGTGTGCAGTATGTAGGCTCACTAGTTACCTGGTTTTATGTCTCCCCTTCCTCCAGAGCTCAGCATTTTTCAACTTCCTCCTCAAACTGGGCAGTGACTTTTCTGGTGAAAACAGATGAACTGGCACCATCTTTTACTGTGTATATGGCTTTCTTTTCATAAGTAATGGAATCATGAAATCCTGAAATAGTTTGGATTGGAACCTTTAAAAATAATCTAGCCCAACACCCCTCAATTAGTGGGGACATTTTCATCTATTTCACAATGTTCATAGCCCTGTCCAAACTGACCTTGACAGGGTCATCTGCCACTTTCCAGAGCAACCAGTTCCAGTGCTTCACCACCCTCATTGTAAAAATATCTTCCTTATATTTTGTCTCACTCTTCCCTCTTTTAGATCAAAGCCATTACCCCTTGTCCTATCACAATAGGCCCTGCTAAAAGTTCTGTCTCATATTTCTCATAAGATCCCTGTAGGTACTGAAAGACTGCAATAACATCTCCCCAGATTCTTCTCTTCTCCAGACTGAACAACCCCAACTCATTCAGCCTGTCTTTGTAGGAGAGGTGCTCCATCCCTCTGATGTTTTTTGTGTCCCTCTGGACTTACTCCAAGTCTGTGTCTTTCCTATGCTGAGGGCTCCAGAGCTTTCACAGTTGCCTTGCTCAATCTAGGCAGTGATAAAAAAAAGCAAAATTTGCATGTTCAAAGAGCAACCCAAAGTTCATTTGAGCCCTGAACCTCCCTCTCCCCCACAGATCTCCTTGTAAAGAGAAACACTCATCCCAGTGCAACAAGTACCTCGGAATAGAGCGAACATTGCCACATTAGGCATAAAGATGAAATCAAAAGGTTAAATTATATGAGTGTTAGAGAGCCAGAGACAGTAGGGTAAATAATAGCTACAAATTACTTCAGTTTCTCAGGACCAAGAGGCAGTGTGTGTCACCCCTGCCAACACGACCATTTAAGAAGCTTAGTAAAGGGAGAAGAGAGCTGTATCATGATGAACTGAGGAAGACAATGTGGAAAGTCATCTTTCAGGGCTCTTTTGCAGGAGATCAGATGACTGATACCAGCTGATGTATCACTGAGCATCTTGAAAAATGCAGTGGGCGGTAGATCCTCCAGATCTCCTCTAGAGGCTTCCACTGGGACAAGGCGTTACTCATTCAGCAGCCCTAAAATAAGTGAAATAGATCATACGCCGAATGTAAGAAATATAAATTCTCATATTCACTGGTCCTGCTTTGTCTCTGTAACAGGACCCCAGGATGGCTGTATAATACTTTTAAATCCTTTTACTCTGACAGCATGCTGTCAGGCTACGTTCTTGTAAATGCGATCAGATGCATGGCTTGCCTCTGAGGAGAGGGCAATGTAGTATACCTGAAGCACAATGGTGGGCAGTCCTGCATGCCAGGAAAAATTATCTTTGGAGAAACTACCAAAATCTCACTTGCATTATGCTTTGTTAAGCCAAATGCACATTACCTGACCAACACTTTCTACAAAGCAGAAAGTTGTTGGGATTTGCTAGAAGAGACAATGAAAAATATCATTGTTCTCAGTAAGGTTTTTATTAGATCTCCAACAAAGAATACTTGGAAGCAAAGAACTGGGCATGGGATAAATGGTAAAGACCTTTGGCAAATAATATCTGGGTAAGCATTGGGGAAGGAAAAGATCCCAAGGTTCGTGGTCAAATATTTCAGCTGAGGGATGACAAAGGAAGGTATGGCTATTTGGAGCTTACGAGATTTAATGCATTTATGCTGAAAAACAGGCAACTCTTTTAATATGTCTTATATCTGTGAGAAGTTGTATACTTCACTGAAGATGGTAGGTACTGTATCTAAGGATTAAATGAGAGAAGAGTTCAATCTCCCCTCTCCCCCCAAGTTAAATGATAATAGATCTGATAGGTGCTATTCACAGAATAAAAAAGGGTGTCAGATGAAGGACAAGGCCAAGGGGCAGTAAGATTTTTGAGCATTTTTGGCCAGCAAGAGGCTTACAGAGGTGAGCAGGGAGGTGCCCCATGGCAATGGGAGAAGCAGGACATTTGGCAGTGCCTTGCAGAAAAGTCAGTATTAGAGAAAGCCTTCACTAAAACATCAAATTCTCCTTCTCATAGAAGCAATCTGCAGCACCTAGAATTGAGGTCAAGCATTTGGGATAATCGCTTAGCAATACCCTACTGAGCTGGGAGAATTAAAAATGGTGACCTGAGAAAGCTGTCTGGGAACACTATATTGCTTTAAGCAGTAACATTGATATGCTGTGATTTTTTATTTTTTTTTTTCCATCTCTTTTAGCCTTTTATTTCCAGCTTTCAAGTTGCAGTGGTCTGGAATAGCCTGTCAATAGGAATATAAAGAGAAAGTCCTGACTGCCTCTTGGATTTCTGAAAGATTGCCATTGTCATAGTGCCATTGTCTCTGGTGGAGAAGGACCATATTCTGCAGGACAGAAGGGCTTTTCCAAGCTTTTTCTCCAACATAAAACTCCCTAGAAATAAAGCATTTAGAAAACTGGGCATGGGCTAAAAAATTCTAGTTTAAATAGGAAACAGTATATCAGATTATCCCCCTGATGTCCACAGCCTAGGGCAGAGCAGTGGCTGAGCACTGAGCACACTTTACTTGGATGAAAAGAACTGACCAAGCAAGGAATTATTAATACATTTGGAATAAGTTTCCCACTTAATAGCAAGGTTTACATGTGTTTTCTATGAACATTAATTGGGAGAAGGGACACGTGAATGCCTTGCCATAGATGAATTCAGGAAATCCCATCATGGTGTAAGTATGCAAGGATATTTTGGAAAACACACAAAAAACCACAACTGTCAAATGAGAGGTACATGTGGAAGGGCCCAAGGGCAAAAATCTCATTTTTTCCCCCTGAGCATTCACAGTGGGTTTATGGGACTGTTTATTTAGGTATTAAACAGTGGTGCACCTCCCTCATGCAATGCACAGTACTTACGCAACTGCCTGGGAGCCAAAGATGCTTTCCCAAGACAAGGGCTGTCAGGAGACCTGGGGCAGTTTTTAAAATGTTATATGTCCCCTTGGTTAGACACTCCTATCCTTCAGCTGCGCAGGCTGGGAAGAGCAGAATTTGTCCCCAGGGATCCAGTTTTCTCTTTCTCATCTCTTCTCTAATGTGAATATTTTAATCCTACAATCAATAGACCAAAATGGAGAAGTCTCTGGGAAACTGTAGACAAATTATTGCCACTTAGCTGTTTAAAGTACAAGTTATCTGAAGTTTGGGTTTTAGTGATGGGAGAACTGTCTTTTCTAAATCCGAAGAGCACTTGTGAAGTCCAGGCTGTTTTTGAGTGGGGCTGTGAAAAAGCTCTTTTAGTTTTCCTCTCCAATTTCTGGTTGGTGGTACTCCAAGCTTTCATACCATTCTAGATACTGCACTATCTATTTCTACCACTTAATGAATTAAACTCCCAAACTTCTTGAGAAAAGCTTCAGGACTGTTAGATTTACTGTTTTTCTTTGTCAGCAGGTATTTGATATTTTCTGTCTAGGGTTTCAAGTTCCTGGTCTGTGTGAGGAAAAAAATTCAGCTAGAGTCAGAAAGCAGTAGCAATCCTGCCAAAGAGCTCTTGTTCCTGAGCTTCCCTCCTTATTTTCTGGTCTTCAGATACATGCTGAGGTTCTGAAGGCTTGTTTTACCTGACTGTTGAAGACCAGCTGATACAAGAATACTGCTTAAGCAGAGCTGTAATATTTACCCTTGTTCTGCACTAGTGCTTAGTACTGTAGATTATAAATAGCATCTTGCACTGTGATCATCAGCCTAACATACAGCTGCAAAGTCTCCGGGAGCTTATGGCTAAAGTCTCTAAAAACCTCTGCTACAGAAAGCCAAAACTATAGAATGTGCATGGACAGAGTTGCTCACTGAGCATCTACAGCTCTTTTGGGATGGGTTCCTCCTGCCAAGGATGGAGGATGGGCAGTCCAGAATGGGCAGCAGCCCCCCTCCTGCCAGGGTATTGCCTCTGTCCTGCCGCACTCTCTCTGCAATGCTTGTTAATTGAACTACAGTGGTCTTCCTAGCTGGGGAAGTTAGCTGTAGCTTGGAATGCAAATGTGGGACAGGGAGACCTAGTAAGATACTTATCTTCCTGGGATGGATGTGTGTGTGGCTTCAGACTTAGTCTTTGTTGAGTCCTTTTTCCTCCCTTGCTCATGGATGGCAGGAGACTCCCAGGCAGGGCAGTTGTCCCTCAGCTGGGGTAGTCCTGGCCATTTTCCAGACACATGTGGGAAGATGTGAAGAAAAAAAGGACACTTTTCTCAGGGTGAAGTCTCAGTGGGGTCTGTATCCAAATAATTGCAAGCCCCTGTGCCATGCCTACAAGAAGATGTCTGCTCTGTTCCCAGGAGTTGTGGTCTCCCATTACCTTTGCTTTCTACTTCTCTTGCCTGTGCTTTACACATGTACAGAAAATGTCTGACTAGGAGGATATTCCTGCTCTAAACACTCGGCATTGCTATTCCCAGCACCTGGAGCCCCAGTCCCATCCTTTGCCCCCATTAAGTATATAAAAATGCATTTTCCAGACATATAGGTCATTATCTTATCACTCACTGACACTCCCTTGAAAAGCTTTGGATAATTTAAATAAAGACATCTTTTATGAGAGCTATTCATCAGAAAGCAAGCCATGTATGGAGATGCATTTTGGCAATGCTCTCCCACCTTGCCTGAGTCCAGGCTCTCTATCTTACTGGCAGCATCTTCAGCCAGTCACCCTTGCTGCAGGCAGCAGGCCCTGTAAGGAAGTGTGTTGGCTACATCCCATCAGATACTGCTGTACCCAGGAAGGCTCAGGCAGTGGCTCTCACCTGATTGATACCCCTTGAATGACTGTGTGCCCCTTCTCCAGCAAGCACAACCCTAGGTGTAGCCTGGGTCAGGCTTGTTTTCAAAAAAGGCATTGAGTTGGACCAGTCTGTTTTGCAGAGAAGGGTGTTTGTGGGCTGTTACATGAGGATGAGAGAACAACCTGTTTTATTTATTTATTCTGTTTATGTATTTATTGATTCTGTTTATTACTAAAGACATAACCATGACTGTAGGGACTAGAAAAGCCCCATGAAGGCATTTCAAAACAGGCTACATGTGTCTGGGAAGAGGCAATTTGTGCAGGCAAGAAGGGAGCCTTTGGGGGGTTTACATTGAAAGAGAAAGAGGTGGGCAGATCCCACTGCCGTTGCTGTGGGAGCAAGGCATGCAGCATGGCTGGATTATCTGGAGGAGACCATGTGGAATTTTCCTAAGATTTAGGCAGCATAACGTGCTGGGACAGCAAATGACTGGAGGCAAATGATTCATTGCACTAAGTACCGTAAAGCCAAGAAAACAGATGTCCTGGCTGGACTGAGGACAAAACAACACATTGTATTTAGTAGATTTATCAATAGAACAATTAATATTTTGTTCAGATTGTTGCAAGGTGAGGGTTTATTTTTTTGTCCTAAAATGTTATAACTAGATAAATCATGAAACCCTCCCGTAATAGTTACCAAAGTCCTTTCGAGACTGAAACATTACCCACATGAAAAGTAACACTTTAAATCTGAATATACTGAGATTATTATAGTACCTTGCAGCTGATTCTTACCCATACATTGCCATTAACATCAATGGGACTGAATGGGTAAGAGTAAATTGAATATATGGACCAGTGATTTTGCATTGATGTAGAAAACAAAACACTAAATTTAAAGTTAATACTGGCTGGAACAGGAGCCTCTTTTCTGGAGTTCTATGTATAAAAAATGACATAAACTTAGGGGAAATGTGCAACATTTGTGCTGAAGTTTTGTTTCCAAAGCCTGCTAGTGCTGCCTATACATATGGATGCAGTTTGGTCCAGCAAGCTTACAGTTATGCTGAAAGTTTTGAGATGGCACCTTCCCTGTGCTAAACAACACCTCATTGACACAGAAGGATTTTATGGAGAGGTAGCTGAAGGTTTCCTTCAAGCTGCCCACAGCAAACAAAGCTATATGGATGTGGTCTAGGTTTCCAGCAGGTGGCCAGTAAGGGGTCTGCTTGGTTCCCAACACAGGAAGGGTTGAGTGAGACTCTTCACAGGGACATTCAGGCCTGCTTTCTTCTGGAAAGTGTTTAGGACACATGGAAGCTGCGGTTATAAGCTGAATACCATTTATCCACTCACAAGTGGAGAAAATACGCATAAATAGATGCTTTCCCAAAGGACTCTGTATTGACATCCCACAAAATACCTGGAAACCTGCATTTCTGGGACAGCATCACATGATTGAATCCTTCGTTGCAGAATTCGCTCTACTATTGTAGTGCCCCACTCTCCAGTCAACATACAGATCTGTCCAGGATGGCCCACCAGAGCCTTTCTACAGCCCTTTGAGGCAACCAAGCACTCTCAGAGTTGTGGGATATTAAAGGGTTTGGCCCTATATGTGAAGCTTGTGAGGAAGTTTCATAAACAAAAAGCCTAAAAGCCATTGTGAAATTGCCCATGGGCTCCATTTGGACTATGCACATTGCTGGTGTGCTTACCTCTTGCTGCTTGAAACAGAAAGAACACTTTCCCTAAGGAAGGAAATGCCACCCCACCCCACCCCCCTTATTTTTAAGTAACAAGCAGCCACAAAGCTCCTATACTGTGAGCATTATTGCTGCTGCATATTCTAATGAGAGTGCAAGAAGGAAATGTAAGCCTGTAAAGCTTTCTTTTTGTTTGAGCAGATAGTTACCTTAATTGCACAGCATGTCCTGACTCCAGTCCTCTCTGGTTTGCTCATGCTGATCCATTACTGCATAACTGTCAGGTCTGCCTGAATGCGGGAATGATAGCTGTGCTGTCTCTCTGATCAGAAATTGGAGAAAAATCAGTGTGGCGATAGAAATCTTAAAATAATAAAAATACAAGGAAGAAATGCAGATGATCAAGGTTTTGGGGGCTGAGTGGGGGAGGTAATAATGGCTAAAGAAGACTGTTCATTAATCACTCTCCATAATACTCCTGAAATTATTTTACCAAGGCATTCATTTTAATCTTTACAAGTTGAACAATTGCTGCAAGTTGCACTTAACTTTTCACCTCTGATGGAGCAGCCCATTCCTGGAGTTAAAGATCTTCCTGTTTATCCTTTCCATGGAACTTTGTTCTGTTTCATCTTTGCAGTGCACTGTGTGGTTAGATTTGCTGGAAAAAGAAAAAGAAAAAGAAGAAGAAAAAAAGAAGAGTGGGAAAAAAAGTTACTGTTTGTATCATAAGTTGTTTGCTCTACTTGAAAGGGAATCTTTGCCCCTTTCATGACATGATGTGCTTTATGTATCCCACCCCCTCGACAGAGCATTCAGGCTTCAACAAAGGAGCTGCAGCCCTATTTCATTCTCACCAGTCAAGGACAACTTGTTTAAATGCCTTCCCTATGCTGGGGAAGCTTGTCGCTTGTGACTGCCTAAAGACATGTCAAATTGGGTTAACTGCTGTCTCGTTATTATTGGCAACTGCACTGTCTGATAATCAGACTGGTTCAGATAAGCCAGTCTGCTGAAGAGGCAAAACACTGGGAAATCCCTCTTTGGGACAGATTATAGCAAAGCAGGGCATTGTTTCAAATTAAAGTCTCCAGATGGGATATTGGCAACTGTGGCGTATGTGACTAGCAGCACCCAAGATTGTCTGACAATCAGCATCATACAATATTGTTTTCTGCCTGTCTCAAGGATTCCCAAATGTGACTGAGAATCCCCCTCCTGCAAGGTGAGTGGTTACCACCAGTATTTGGAAGATTAAGATCTACCAGTGGCAAGCCATTTCAATTCCCTTGCAGACAGATCAAAGCAGAGAGACCATGCAACTGCCCAAGTGCCAGTGGCCCAAAATAGTACACAGATTTAGGGTTACGATTAACATCACTCAGGCTGCATGTTACAGCTAATGCATCTGGGAAACTGATCCTTACTTCTTCTTTTTCCCTCATCCCTCACTTGGGGCTCAATGCTCAGGAGTGCTTTGCTGCCATTTGAGGTGCTCAGGTGAGAGACCAGGTTTCCAGAAGAGTTTAATCAAGGCTCTATAGCACCTGCCACATGCATATGAAAATCCTTCTGGAAAATGTGTGGAGACGGGTGACTTGAGGGGGTTTGGAGTGAAGAATATGTGAGGACCTGGATCTACCTCTTTCAGTTGTGTTTTAAAAAAACATACTCTGTCAATGGCAGATGTTGCTTTTAAAAGTGTAACACTTCAAAGACAGCAACTTAAAAGGCATTATGAACCACAAACCATGTAATTTTTCTGTACTTAGTGGAAAAATCCTTTTCCCAGTAGAATCCATCACATTATTGGGAAACTGTATCTGTTATTCAGAATGCTTCTCCTTATGTCCTCTGCAGTGAGCAGGAAAAAGATGAAGAGCAGCAGCAGCCCCTTCTCATGGCTGTGCTTTTGCCCACAGATGCCTCCTCAGATGCTGTAAGATTAGGCAGGTGGAAGCAGTTCTGGCCCCTGTCCTGTTCAGTAGACCTCCCTCAAGCTGTCTTCTGTTGCCTTTGAGGCCTAACTGGGTACAGACTGCACACAGTCTTAAGAAAAAACAAACCCAAGTACTTAGCAGTTTGACCACTGCACAATGACTTGGGTTCTTCTAAGTAGAGGACAGGCTAGATGAACTGCAGTGGCGCACCTAAACCCCACAGTTCTTATCTGACTTTCTGATGATGTCCATTCTTTATGTGATGAAAATGAGATGCTTAGGTAAGCTGTGAAAGTGATGAAGAACTTTCCTGTGCCCTGGTCAACATGGCTTCCTGACCATCAGCCATACAATTGGTCAACACAGCTGGCACACTTCTGCATTAGTTTCAGTCCTCACATGGCTCATGTCTGAGGCAGTGGCTAGTCCTGGTATCCAAAGAGCCCTGCCCATGTGGGTGTCCCTGCATCTGATTTACTCTGTGCAACTACTTTGCTGCAGTTTGACACCTGTGGTCACAAGTGTCAAAACTACCTGCCTCCTCAGGGCATCAATTTCTGGTTGCTAATATACCTCTGGGACAGCTGCGAGCAAGAAAACTAGTCAGTAGTCAAGGACTTCTTCCCATGCAAGACATTAGCGTAAAAGATTAAACTCCCACCTGCTCTGTTAAAGCAGGAGGATCCCAGCCCTTTGCACTTCTTGCAGATCAAACCCAATATGAACGCAGAATATTTTGCAATCTGAATCCATGTGAACAGGAATGTTCTTGCTGCTCCCAGGGACTAAATTCAGATTGGTGCCCCCAACGGTCAGGGTTTTTTTCTCCACTGTCTTTTTTTAGAACGAAGTACAGAAAAATTTTGAAGATGTATCTAGAGGTAACCTGCAGAGTAAATAACAGCTAGAAAGAGGGAGGCTGGAGAAGACACTGCTTGGTTAAGAAGCTGAAACAGTCAGAAAAAGGATAGCTGGTGGTGTGGCTGGGTGTGCATGTGGGTGTGCTTGCTTATGTTACATACGTGTAATTTCTCTCCTCCTCACTTATCCCTAAGTAAATCAGAGATTTTGTTTGTGTGCTGTGATGTCACTGGGTCTGCTATCTCATTGCCATCTAGCTGGTCTGAGCTTCACTGTGGTAATGAAGACCTAAGTTGGGTTGATCAGGGTTTCTTCCTGAGTGTGTATGGTCATTATCGTGTGCCACAGCACAATGAAGTTCAGCGGGTGCCTGAAATTGTGGAAGATAATTATTTTCACAGCTAGAAAATAATAGCTTAATCCCAAGGCTGATGAGATGGTGTATTGGAGCTGTGTTCAGACGGTGTAGCATAACACACAAACAACATAAACCTTTTGCACTCACCTTGGTCATTCTTTGCCTGGGACTGGACCCTTGGAGCACTCAGCAGCACTCCAGGAAGAAATGTCCCCAAGCAACATGCAAACAGCACTTTGCAAGCATGAAAAAGTGTTTTGCCCCATTAAATGGACAAAATCCAGTATGCTTGATAGACCCTTTCTGATCTAGTCACTAGGGGGTATATTGCTTCTTTGTATGAACACACTGCTCACATATTATTAATAGGAATTACAAGCGTTTGTATCAAGAGAATCATATACCCATAAGGAAATAATAAATGGCCCTGAAGTCTTTCAATGCTTCACCACTGTAACTTCCAGAAGGCCAATAGTCCCTCAAAGCCTGGAAAAAAATATGTATGTGGATACACTGTAAGTCCTAAGAACAGAACTGGGTAAGGGGCTCAAGAGTGAGTCTGATGCTTTTTTATTTTTGGTGTGATGCCTGTGCCAGTTTGCCCCACTGCAATGGCTGAAGCTCAGGTCTCTAACAAGAGGTTTGAGATGGAATCTTTTCAATTTCACAGTCCATCTGGAAGAGCTCATTGGAACTTTGAAATATGGAAGCCTCAGCCCTTTGAAGGCATGAAATAGATCGATATTTGTCCAGAATTGTGGAAATGCCATGCCACTTATTTATAAAAATAGTAACATTTCTAGAATAAGGTCATCTAGAGGATCTTATGTCATTTTGCCTTCTCCTCTTTGGTCGATGTCCATTTCTCTGTTCAAGTCAGAGTTTACCTGTAAAAGTAGTGATTTTCTAGCTGGGAGACATAATAATGTTCTGAATTCCCTAACCAGGCTTAACTATAGTTAATACAAGAGCCATTTTTCCTCTCTTTTCTTTCTCTGTGTTGTAGCAAGACTGGCAGCTCACCCTCAGAACCTACAGCCAAAGAACACAGGAAACTTGCTGGTACTTTTCACTGAACATGACACTAAAAAAAGGCAATCCAAAGCCACAAACAAGATGCACAAGCAAGTGCATGGTTTCACTTTAAGATCTCTAGGTTGGTGTGCACCTACTTCTCCGATATCCCCACACAGTGTAGAGCAATGTCCTGTGAGCCACACTAAGGTCTCAAACTCAGTGGAGGGGTTTGGACAGGTCGTAGTCCTGTTAGCTCTGGTGCAGCACCATGTAAGCATGTCTGTGCTACTGATCTTACCTAACTACGTGCAGCCAGCTCAGTCATCTCTGCTTTCCTCCACCACAGCTCACAGCTTTGTGGTGAAAGCTGGCAGGCCATCCACCCTGATGCTGGTTTTGCGCCAGTAGTCCATGCCAGTCAGTGGTGGGACCTCTCCTATTTTGATATGACACCCATTTCCCCTTTAGATGAGGACACGTTTTCAGCTTTTGGTGTTTACTTTTTTCCCCAAAGCCTCCTTGGATGTGCAATTGGGAGGCTGCCAAATTCGTTAAGGAAACATTTCTTTGTCGGTCCTACTGTGTATGCAAAAGCTACAAAACTAAAGGTTCAAAATCTGTAAGACAAAGCATTGAATTCATGAGAATTTTCAAGTTAGCTTCATGATTCTGACTCACAAGGTCTAGATATTTGGGGATGATGATGTATGCAAGCCTCTTTCTGTGCCCTCCACCCCTTACCTTTCACTCCCTCTCCAGCCTCAGCTTAAGAGCTGACTCAGGAGTTTACCAGTTGGGCTCTCTGTTGTTACTGCAATCATGGCTAGCTGATTTTGGGGATGGGGTAGCTGCATAGTGGGGTGGGTACAAATTTCAATGGCTATTTATAAGCTGCATGAATTACCAATAAACTAATAGCTGATGATTTCTGAGTAGCTGATTTGTCTGCATGTTCATAAATAGGAATGCAAACTGGCTTCATTTTTCCAATTTCATTTTGCATGCTCTTATCCTCTGATGTGGACTAGGGGCCCTGCTATAACTCAATTTAATTTGAAACAGCCAGCCCATTAGGACTGGAAAGCTGACTACTGAGTCAATTATGTTCAGAACATTTTAAAATGCTACCCTGTCCTGGTACTAACCCTCATGATGACTTCATGCCACCCACTGGCAAGATGCAGCAGGCAATGTGAGTAAACATAATGCATTTTTTTAACATGAGATGGGCTCCCTGTGGGTATTTAGTGCAGATTCTGACCTTAACAGAATCTGGTCTAACTCCACTGGTTTTCATGGCATCATTCTGAAATTATTTCTCTTCAGTGGAATGAAAAATGGTTTTTTGGAGGTGTACTTCAGGCCCTAGAAGTGACATTCTTGTTCACAAAGGTGCAACTCACCCAGCACAGGAGGTCTGTGCAACTGCATGGGGCTATGAGGAGCAGCTTGAGAGGCAGTGAGCCAGTAGTCTTTCTGTGCACAAGGCAAATTGAACAAAAGAAGAATTGTGGAAGTAATGAAGAAAATAGTTTTTAAATTGGCAGTACCCCATCTTATGTGAACATTTTCTGATTTATCTCAATCAGGCCTTGATGTTGCTAAGAAGAATCTTAAGTACATATTTCTAGTTAAAATTTTTGCACCATTTGAAAAACAAGGTCAATGAAATCACTGTGAAAAAACCAAAGAACGAAACACCCCAACAAACCTATGAAATTGATGGCAAGGTAGTACTTTTTCACTCAGCACATGAGCAGAACTCATTGTCACAGGATGTCTTATGGCCCAGATGTATAAAAGGTAAAAAAACCCCAAACACCTAATAAGGTGGAAGGTTCCTTCAAGAGCTATTGAAGATGATGGCCTTGGTGTGACATCTGGCTCAGTAAATTATCAAACCACTGATGGCTGGACTGTGGTAAAAAACTCAACAAGGATCATGTTTTCCATTAGCAGCTGCCAATAGTCACTGACAGAGAGGATACTGGGGAGGACGAAACTCTAATGTAAGTGTGGATGTTTTATATTCCCCTGAGAAAAAGATGGAGATTCAGATGAAAAGCTGGTCTTCCTTTATGCATTGTGGTGCTCTTTTATCAGTATCAGAGCACCTAACTAATTTATCTTTACCTTATTACACCTGGTTTTGTATATTTACAGTTAACTTTGTGAAACAAAATATCAGCGATTTTTACAATTGCGCGAAAAATCAGTCAGCTGTCTAACTTCAAAGCTCAGGAGGACAGTCATGATTATATTTCTTACAGTCTGGAATACTTTTTTCTTGCAAAACAATATGTTTTAAATTATCTTTTTGCTTGCTTGGTTTTGGTTTTTGTTAAAAAAACCAACTATTCTAACTTTGAAAACTTTCTGGCCAGAAAGCTGCCTAATGCCCAGGTAGCCTTAGTCCATAAATGTGCTGCATCATAACATCTTTAGAGAGCTCTTGCAGATCAGTGTGGATCTAAACGTTATCTCAGAGTCTGTGTAGCATAAAGATTAATATTAAGCAGCAGAAAGAAGATTATTCCTTCTCTCTCCCTCTAGTGCCCTATCCAGGAAAATTTTCTGTAGACCCAAAAAGGCATACTCCTATTTGGCTTTTATGGGAGCTAGATCTCTGTAAAGACTTATGTGGTGAAGTCTTAGAATTAAATGGGCTGTTACTGGCAGAAGTGATTTTCCTAAGTGATTTTTAGTTTGATACAACTCCTTCCAAGGGATGGGAAAGATCTCTTTGGTTTAGGCACAGTTAAAATTCCCTTTATCATGAATCTATAGGAGAGATTTCCAAAGCTAAATGGTAAATTATACTATAGTCTCATTGGCAGATGAATAAAAGAGAGTTAAGTTGGCATCCTTTTCTGTTTTTCAATAACCTTTGTTGAACTTAATTACCTGTAAATTATACAACCCCAGGGCAGGTTGGACAATAGAGAGGAAACCAAGTTAATATACATACACTTCTCTGTTAGCAATCACAATAGTGATCAAGCAGCCTCATTAATTTTGACTTGGCATCAGACAGCAGCTGGCATTTAAATTCTCCAGCTTGTTTTCATCACATCTCTGTGACTCAGACCTACTGCATAGCTCTTCCATTCAGCCGTTGACAATAAGAACTGAATAATCCTTCTTCAGAGGTCGGGAGGGCAAAGAATAGCCAATGCATGCTTTGATCGGCACTGCATGGAGAGCATGGGGAAGGGCCCTCTCCTTATGCTTCTGGGCAGTGGCATAGCTGTCACTGCAGACAGGAGTGGGGCACAGCATGGAACAGTGGCTGCTGATGCAACGACTCCTTGTTGCTGCCAAAGTACCAGCCATGTCTCCCCACATGGGCTCCCCCAAACTCTAAAGGGGCAATATAACCATCATCAACCCTATAACAAATTCCCTCCGTTCTCCCTTTATCCATTCCCTGCTGACTCAGAGCTGTGAAATTTGCCACAGTATTTTCTGCTTACCACAAGACATGAGAAAGTGCATTGATCTGATGTCTGTGTCTGGAATAATCAGCTCTAAACAACAGAGCATTAAACATTTACAGACACCATGTGGACTGGAAACTCATGCCTTTTCTCGATGGAGAGCTGGAAGCCTCCATGCCTTCTCCCTTGATTAATGTAAGGCTTTTATTTCACTACCTTATTTTATAGGAAGGCTGGTTTGTATCACTTCTAGAGCTCTTACATTTCCCAGATCTCTCCTCCTCCCTCATGCTTCTACTAAGAATCCCTTGGTGCTGAAAGAGTTTAGCTTTGGGTGAAGATATGGGGAGAATACTCATGCTGACACATGACCTTTTCTGAAGGTGTGGTGTAAGTACAGTCCATGTCATTCTGTGATAGTTTGATTGTAGCTCTGGCTGTCATTTGGCAGAGCAGTGAATCACCTGGCCAGTGCATGCTGATGAGCAATGTACACTGCAGTCCTTTGCTTTCCTCAGTTCAGTCTCTTCTGGTGTGGTCTGCCAGCTGCAGTTCTGTGCTTCTTTAAAATGTGCCTTTTCCTGATCCTTTGGCCTTGCCTTGCTGCCATAGAAAGGCACAGGACACCCAAGGAATCAGGGGGAAAAACAAGAAAGTAAGTTGTTTCATGAGAGCACATGGTGACAGAGTGAGTGCTCTGCTCTTCCTCAGCAGATCATTACAGTGGTTTGCAGTTAGGAAACGATCCCCTGCTTCCCCACCGCATGCAGTGCCTTTGGAGATGGTTGGGTTGAAGTTTGCAAGTGCCCATCTGTGATGCCTCCAATGTGGGGTTCTGTGTTCAGGGTAGGGAGTGTGGGGTTTAACTCTACAAAGCACCTAGGCCTTATATCATCAAGAGGAACAAAGTCTTGCATTTCTGTCAGTGACCCTCAAAATTATCAGTCCAGATGCAGAGCCAGGCTGCAGGACCAGGGAGCTGGTGTGCTACCAAGTGCAGATGCTGTGATGGCTGGGTTTGACTCCAACATGGTCAGCTGCTGCTGGCCCACCTGGTGCTGCCTCTCTCTGTGTTCTGCTTCAGCTACATACACCAGCACCAATTTGGCACTGTCCCTGTCTCAGTGGTAGCCAGGGGCTGAGTTCGGTCCTCTCGCACCTGCAGAGCCCCAGGCAGGTGGCTGCCTTGGCTGGCAGAAGTGGCATTCTCAAATATCTGGTTTTGTTCCAGGGTGGTTCTCTTTCCATTGATGTGAGGGCACTGTGCCCTTGACAAACACCTATTTTATAATGTACTTAAACAAACCGTCCCTGCAAAGTTCACCATGGCTGGCTGACACCTGGCTCACCTCCAGCAAACATGGTGAGATGAAAGCAGGGTTGATGGGCTTCTTCCTTTACATTCTCAAAGGTGTTGTCCCTTTGACAAATTAGCTCCTTGTACCAGCTGGTGGAGAAAAAGACTGGGATACAGCATGAAGAAGGGTAGAGGGGATACACAGAGATAGAAACAGGGATCTCGGAGAAGAATACATGTGCACTGTAGAAATAGAGATCATACTGTTTATGGAAAAGAGCTATGGAAACCCAGCATGAATGTCGAGAACCAGATGCTCAGCCTGCCATCACTCCATGCCAGCCTGGGAGTAGATGACAGCTGGAGCACCGGAGTTGCAGGGGGCCTGCTGGGACCCCAGGGCTGACATATGTACAGACCATGTAAAGCGTCTTCACTCTCTAGTGTCAGTGATCACGGCTTGCCCCAACCAAAGATCAAATGTCCTGAATCATTGCAGAGCTCTGCCTTGACACTCACAACTTTATCCTTGGGGTTTATTGTAGGTAGCACTGCCCGTGCCCACTGAATTGATGCCAAGTCAAATTCAGAGGCTGCCTCTGCTTTTGCAGGAGAGAGGGTATGGTGGTAGCTCTGGTTAGGCAATGATGAGGGAGTTAGTCCAGTATCTCTAATGAATGACTGGATTGCTTCAGGATAAATAAATCAAGGGGCTGGTCCTTTTTTTCTCTGTGTTTCTATCCTGGTGATTGTTCTTTTCTTCAGTTCCACCTTCTCTATGAGTACAACAGCCCTAAGTTGTCATGAACATGACTAAAAGATGCCAAATTATGCAGTTTGCTTTGACATTACCTCAGAAAAAAATCATTTGGTGTTTGTTTTGGTTTTAAATTTCATGCATTCTGAGAGCATGTTTGCAACGTTTTTTCTCTTCTCTCATCCCTCCATTTCTCAGAAACATGGAAATACACTGTTATCTTTACTTCTGAGTACAGAATACAGTGCCTTTCTCAATATAACAAAATACTGCAAAAACCTGTGTCCAAACATAGGAACACCAACTTTGCTTGCTGTGTTTTGGGGGGTACCACCAAGTGTCCTTAAGAATAGACACCATGTCCCTCAAGAGCAAAAGCTGAAACCTTGACATTATGTCTAGCCTGACGCCTGTGTCCAAAGCATGCAAATAGTTACATGAAGGTGTGCAGAAGCCTACAGCTGTGTACCCTGCTTTCCCTGTCAGGAAATTGACAGGCCGTTCTGGAAGTCCTTAGGTGTTTTTCTTTGACTTCAAAAATGGACATAGGTCTACCCATTTCACCTAAATAGAGCAGTCTTAAAACCATGCAGGTTAGCTAGTTTGAAAAATCCATTAGAGAAGTGGTGGGGTGGGGGGGAAGGTACTATGGCTGAATCAAGAGTAATATTTCATACTTTTTGCAGCTATGTGGAAGGTGAGTCAATGTGCTTTAGGGGAATTTTGCAGGGAGTGTGAATGGCTTTCCTGGTGGTCCAACCTAGTGCAGAGGGTTGGCTCTTCCAACACATACTCTTCCTGCTTGACTTGAGGCACAACAACCTTAGCAGGCATGGAGTAGAGGTGTTAGTGGTGTGGGGTGACACAGATCGAGTCCTTTCTTGGAAGTGGGTCTGAAGAGAGCTAAAAACTATATGCTGTGATAGGTTGATTCAAAATAAACCCATACTGTGTGTGTAAAGTTACAGGGAGGTGTTGAAAAGCAAATGCCAACATCTGTGCCCTAAAGAAAGTGTTGCTTGTTGGTAGAGACCTTGCAAACTATCCTCTTGTGTGCAGTCACTAAGCTAGGATCTGTAGTCAACACAAGATGATATACGTGTGTATAATGAAAGAAGTCATCTTTCAGTGCCCCTAAGGTCCCAGTTGGCAGGCTGTGCTGCCAGGATGGAGGCTGAGGGCTGCCTAGGGCTTTGCAAAGCAGGACTACACCAGCCACTTTGAAAAGAGGTGCTTTGCTTCTGCATCACCTAAATACCTTGCTTTCAGCAGGGAAGCAGCAGGGACCCTTGCTGCTGGTCACTGCTGCTGCAAGCCTAGTCACTGAGACTGCTGTGTCACCTTGTCCTTCCTTGAACCCTGTGCTTGCAATCTCCATCTTATGAACATCTGAATTCTAAGGGCAAAAGCAGCTAGGGTGAAAGTGGCATGAAGGCTCACTGTCAGAAGTCTGATGGCACTGTGCCTTATTACATACTTAGCACCATCTTTTTGTTCCCCTTGCCTTAAGTTCTTCTCACAAGCAGCTTCAGCATGTTCATTTTTCTTTCGTCCTTGAAGCCACAAATAATTAAAAATGATGAAGACTTTTGTGTAAATCACTCACAGTTCTAGGAAAAAAAGAAAGTAGAGGCAGTCTTGGGAGTGAAGGACTCTAGCAAAGTACTTAAAGCAGAGACTTAATATGAAGCATATGTGTAGTCCTGCTGAAATAAAGTAAAAATTATTGAAGGCTTTTCTGAAGCATAGCCAGTTCATCTGCCCAGGTGCACCATGCAAAGGCAATTGGAATTACTCACATTCTTAGAATTGAGCAGTGTGCTTTGCCCCTGATGGATGAGGGTCTATGTGCTCTATTTACAGGAAAGTGGTTTCATAAACAGCATGCACAAGTGTTCTGTGCTGTTTCACTTATGCACATTGTCTGGATAGCTGCATATGCAGATGCTTGGGCCTTGTGCATAGGCAACAGATAAATTTCATCCAGGTATTGGCTTCAAATGGGCCTTCAGGTGGAATCATATCTGATTTCCCAGACCCTGTTTTCCTTATGTAGTGAGCCTACTTACGGATTTCTGAAACAACAGTTAATGCCACAGCATGATGCATAACACATAGGAGCAGGAGGTTGGTAAGTACTTGAAAGAGCTAAAAAAGTTTATAATGAAAGAAGGTGAGATATCCATGAATAACAACAAATGTGATCTTGGACTATTTTCTTTTTTCCATTTAATTTATAAAAATGAATCTAAACTATTAGTGATTTCTTCCATCCTGCTCCCAAAAGATGTTCACCATTTCCTGTTAAATCCCTTAGGCCCCTGAAGGTCTCACAAGATGTCACTCTGCCCAATCTACCATCCTCAGCTGCCTGAATGACAGCTTAATTCCTTGTGGTACAGATCCTGGCTCATTGTGTTGTTGACAATATGTAAGCCCTGAAGCACTATTAAAGGCTGTAGGCTGTATACAGGCATTGGGCAGATGAGACAAAACTTGTATGAGTACAATTTAAACTCTGATGTACCATATGTCCTAGAAAAAAATAATGTGGGTGTCTGGAAGATTTATAGGCTTAAAGGGTTTGGGACCGCATGTAGCTGATGGCTCTGATTGAGCTCAGTGCCTGGTTGGGGTTCACCAGGCTGAAGAAATATTCACTTTTGTGGGTGGAAACTTCTCCCCTCAGGATACGGTCAGGAAAGAGAGCTGGTACATTACTCTTGTGGTTGGGCAGTGGAAACAGGTATACCTGCCTATGGGTATGTCTACCCCGGCTTCCCATTGGCAAGTGTAGGTGGCCCCATTTGGGGTGCTCTGCTTGTCCCAGGCAATTGCAAAAGAAGCAGAGCTGGGGCCAAGCACACCCTCCTTCCTGGGGAATTCTGATGCCTTGGTTTCATTAGTCACAAGAGGAGAAAGCATGTTATCTCCTCAAATGACAGAAAGCAATTCGGTTAATTTGAGAAATGTTCAAGCCTCTGTCTTATCTCATCTTGCAATTCCTTCTGTCCATATTTTATTGTCTGCTTTGTGCAGACACACTGGAATTAAAAGAGAAAAATAATTGATTAGTGTAATAACATGGAGCTTATTTTAAACCCAGGCAGCTGAGACCTAATGATGAAACCGTCTTTGAGGTACTCGTGATTTTGCCCAGATAAAGGAGCCACTTCAGATCTGATTGGCCAGACTTTCATCAAAGCACATTTCATGGTGCAAATCATTTTTATGCATTTGCTCCTCTCTGTGACACAAGTTCAAAATCTGCTCTGTTCTCCCCAGGGTCAAATTGAGGAAGAAAGACAAAAGAAAAGGTGAAGACACGGCAGGTCCCCTGCCATGGTGTGGGGCATGGCAAGACAGATGCCAAGGAAGCTAGCTTCACTGGACATGAGCCATCCTTCACATGGCTTGGAAACACCAAGGTCCACTGGAGTATGGCCCCTGGAGCACTCAGCATAACTGGGATTGCCCTGTGGAGCTAAATTTGGGCATTGCTTTAAGTTTTCAGATTTCCAGCTCTGAGGTTACACTAAAATCCTTTTCCTTTAAAAGGCAGAAATGCAACTAATGATCTTTCCTCAGAACAGCAGACCAAGTTATCAATTTTAAATGCAAATATTTATTATCCACTGCTAATTAGGGATTGGGTCAAAGAAAGAAAATGTGAAAGTTAATGAGATCCTGTGTTCAGCAAGTGCAAAGCCACTCATTTCACACAGCGGAGGATGAAGGTAGCAATCAAGTTGCTTTTCATGTCTTGATCTTAAGAATACAAGACAGCAAAGATTGTTATGGTGAATAATCAGAGCCCTCAGGCACTGAGTTTAGTCGCCATATTTACTGGATTTTTCAGCCTGGCAATTATCTGTAGGGTCAACATGGTTTTGTCTTGCTGTCTTGCAAATTGCATGTTTTGTCTTGCAAGCTCTTTTACCTTTTCATGAGAAAAAAAGAGACAAATATTAACAAAGGTAGATGGTCTGTTGAAGAGATTATTAAAAATTGGTCTGGAGTTTTGTGGGAGAAACACAGTAGCTGCAAATTACAAAAGAAAAGTCCATGCAAATCTGAAGCAGCTTATTATGTCTTCTGCATTTACATGAAAGTGGATGAATTATGCCACTTATACACAGTGAAATAAATGAACTGCCAACCAGCATGAAAAAAACTATTTTTTAGTTCTTTTAAGTGTTAACTTTTTTAATATATGATTTCCTTTAATCTCAAGTACATATTAACTTTCATAATGAATATAAGCTTGGATAAAACAATCAGCATTTCTACAAGTTGTCACAATATTGAATATTCAGCTTTTAGGCACCCAAAGTCAGATTTTTATACATAATTCTATCCTGTATTTTGAACATAAGTCTGAGCTCACTAACTTAAATGTAAGATGACATAATTGCGGGCATTAGCAAACTTGGGGGAGAATGGATGGGAAACAGGGGAAAGTTAGGATCTCACCATCTGTTGGCACAGCCTTAGCTGTGCTGCTGTCTGCTTTGGTACACACAACAGCAGTTTGCTACGTTAGTGACCAATAAGAAAGACAGAGCCCACAAGGTTCCCTTTGGAGGGGATGAGCTGGAGTCTTGGCCACCTTTGTGCAGTGTCCAGCAATGTGGGGCACCTGAAGAAGAACTGAGGAACAGGCTGGGCTTAACCATGCTCCCTTGTGCACTTCCCTAAGGAGAGTACAGGCATTTAGACCAACACGTAAATTTGATCACATAGAGTCACTCAGCACATAGGCCTCAGGTATTTTTCTCATGTATACTTTTGACTGTTGAGTCCATCCAGAATTTTCTTTGTTTTACCATGTGGCTTCATCATTAGCACCTTCATCTGGCTGAGGGGTATGTGGAATGTGGAAAGTATGGCAAGACTAACTACAGTGATGATACTTCAGTTCTATTTCAAGTGCCAGGAGATGGTCTCTGTTGCTGGCTGGTTGACACTGATGTAGGTAATGATAGTGGAGGAAGGCAAATGAGCTGTTTACATAATAAAAATATTAAGCTCATTGATCCATGAGTGTGTGAGAATTAATGATGCCACAGAGGCAAACAGAACTATGCTGCTTTGAGGGATGGCTGAGTGCTCAAAACTGGATTTCCATCACCCTGGTGCAGAGTTGGAACAATACCACTGAGGAGGCAAAACCAGTTCTGGGTAGACTGGACTGGAGGCAGGCAGAGCCAAAGAAAGGGCCCCAGCTTTGTTGATTGAATACTGGCAAAAGAAAACTCATTCAAATGTGGCCCAGGTTTTTAAACTCATTAAAATGATGACATATTTTCAAGGAGCGAGGGCAGTTGGCCTCCATTTCCTAGGTGTTGTAGTAGGGATTAAGGACTAATTTTTGTCATGGTCTGAGTAGTAGGAGCCTTATTACCATCAATGTCTGTTTCAGAATAATTGTAATAATCTCAAACATTTCACCAGATGTTGAAAATGCAGGGAAGACATTGATTTCAGATACCTGTGTAGGAGTGTTTCATGTCTTCACAACCCTGAAGAATGAACCAACAAATCCTCAATCCAAGAAAGAAAAAAAATATCAAAATGAAAGAATGGAAGAATACTTAAATTATTTAAGAATTCCTATTTCTGACAAAACTGGATAGTCCTCTCAGCTGTCTTGGAAAAAAAAAAAAAAGGAAAAATAAAGGAGATGTTTTAGTGTGTTAGTGGACAAAAGGAAGCTAGGTCAACATAAAACTGCTGGTCTGTTTTACAGTGAACTATGAAGTATTCCTGTCCCTCTGTGATTGCTGGGCATTACTGGAATGAAGACCTTCTGTGCTGAGAGTGAGACCATGCCCCTCAAAAAGTCCCTTTTACAGGAAGAGAAATCATTCTCCCCATTGCTCTATCTGTCATCTAGAAAGTGAAACAAGACGTTTTAAGTAGTCATTTTGTACCAATGACCTGCTGATCTCGACTTCCTGTGGCCCTGGGAAAACCCTAGTCATCTTTGCAAAATCTTCATGGGCAGTTATTTATTCCACAGGTTTGTTGCACTCCATGGGCTGGAATCAATCCAGAAGTAAAACTTCTACACCAGAAGAGATTTCAGCACCCCAGTCCTACCTTTTTTTCTTGCTCAACATCAGAACTCAAAAAGTTGGCATTTACTACAAAATTAAGTTCTTCATGTATTTAAATTTGGAAATGCTAATATTGCCTTTAAATTAAATATTCTATTTGTAAATGGTCTCTGTGCCTTATTTTGGTTAGACATAGACATCTTGGTCTGACTTCTTTATTGTTTAACTTTAAGGTAAAGGCATAACACAGCATATATCATACAGGCCTATCGTATAAGAAGCCACTGGTTCTGCAGATTTCCATTGAAAGCTATAACCAGTAACCAAGTATTTCTCTACTGGCTTTTTAATATTATCACATCAGTGTTTTCTGAAGGAGAAAAAAGAATATCACCTGGAAAATTTCCAGCCAGTGTTACTGGAAACAATGTTCGTGCTGCTGTGTCCATCTCCTTTGAGGTCAGCAGGTTGGTTATTTATTGGCAGGGATGTATGACAATGAATATGTCCTTATGTAAGTCAGCTATTTCAGCTATTTCGAAATCAGCAAAGTTTATTTAGCACAGCCATGAAATCCAAAGCTAACAGAAGGTAAGCAGAATGTAACCCTGCACAGGCTATGATGACTATGATAAACATTGCTAGCCTGGCTTGCCTACAAAACTGGAATCAAAGGATTTGCTAAGCCAGAGGAGCCTTAAATAGCCCAGAGGCCTGGTGCAGTGGGACACAGCTTCCCGGGGAGCCCTTCACAGGCTGTCTCTGTGGCTTCTTGTGTCAGGAATCTCTGGGCTGCATCCAGTGGGAGCAGGCAGCAAACCTCTGCCCACTCTTGGAGCTGCTTTTCAGCGCTCCCTCCCTGCTGCAATGGGAGATAGGGCCTATAGGCTCTCCCTGGCTTTATGCTGAAGTGTTATCACCCTTCATTAGCTCCATGTGTTATGTGCAGAGTGGGAGACAGGCAAACTGTGCCCCATCAGTGAACTGCCTACTTCAGCTGCCCTTCAGCCAGGGAATACTGGCATGGATCAAGAGCCCATTACTGTTAACTTAATTTAGACCTGTAAAATATTATGCTAAAACATTGTTTTAATCAATGTAGATTAATGTGTATAAATAACAGGGAAATAGTATGTTTGCATCAGTTTCAACACAAGTGTAAGAATTAGAAGACCCCTCCCAGCAGAAATGCTCACTTTGAGGGGGATGCCATACCTGCTGCTGAATCCCACCCACCCTGAGCTCTCTGATAATCCTCTCTGTAGAGTGGCATTGTAGATGCTGTATAGTGACACCAAGCTCCACTGGTGCAGCTCCAGTGCTGGCAGCAGCCTGAGCCAGCGAGCAGTGTGTGGGCATCTCTCAGGATGTCAGCTTATGGTAATGCTGAAAAGAACCTCAGAGGGTTGGCCTGAAGGAAGGGCAGGGGAGACCTCAGTTATGAACACCTATGGCTCTATGCCCCATCAATTCAACCCACAACACAAATCTCACACAGATGAGGTGTGAAGACCCAAAGCACATTTCTGCTCAGTGTTGGAGGCATGGAGCACAGCAGTAATACTTCCCTCACATCCCACACCATGGATCTGAGCTGCTAGTAAGCTTGCAAGGACAAGTTACTCTTTTACAGATTATGTTTTGAACAAATGTGTGTGGGTAAAGCAAGCCTACACCAGTTCAGAGCTCCACAGCCCTCTGAAGGTGATTGTTCTGAAAGTAAAGGGCCAGCAAAACAGGTTTAGCACCTCAGATCTGGGGCCAGTGACAGCTGGTTATTCCTAGACAGGCACTACCATGAATACCTTTACAGATCTCATTTATTTGGTTACACATTTCCTGTCTGGCCACAAGGCAGGAAGGCCAGTTATCTGGTTTTCTCAGCCTATCTTAATACAGGAGGTGCTCCAATCCCCTGATCATCCTCATGGCCCTCCTCTGGGCTTGTTCCAACAGCTCCATGTCATTTTATGTTGAGAACACCAGAACTGCGCACAATACTCCAGGTGAGGTCTCACGAGAGCAGAGTAGAGGGGCAGGATCACCTCCTTCGACCTGCTGGTCACGCTCCTTTTGATGCAGCCCAGGATACAGTTGCCTTCTGGGGCTCATGNTATGTTGAGAACACCAGAACTGCGCACAATACTCCAGGTGAGGTCTCACGAGAGCAGAGTAGAGGGGCAGGATCATCTCCTTTGACCTGCTGATCACGCTCCTTTTGATGCAGGGCTGCGAGGGCACATCGAAGCTCGCTCATGTTCAGATTCTCATCGACTAAGACCCCCAAGTCCTTCTCCGCAGGGCTGCTCTGAATCTCTTCTCTGCCCAACCTGTAGCTGTGCCTGGGATTGCTGTGACCCAGGTGTAGGACCTTGCACTTGGCATGGTCAAAGGTTGGCATCAGCCCACCTCACAAGCATGTCAAGGTCCCTCTGGATGGCATTCCTTCCCTCCAGTGTATCCATCAAACCACACAGCTTGGTGTCATTGGCAAACTTGCTGAGGGTGCACTCAATCCCACTGTCCATGCCAGCAACACAGATACAGATGTTGAACAAGACCAGTCCCAACACTGATCCCTGAGGGACACCACTCGTCACTGGCCTCCAGCCGGACACTGGGCCATTGACCACAACTCTTTGCATGTGGCCATCTGAACATGAGAGGTGAGACTGACTGGTCTGTAATTCCCTGGGTCATCCATTTTCCCCTTCTTGAAAAGGAGGGTTTTTGCAGTCATTGGGAACTTCACCTGGTTGCCATGATCTCTCAAATATAATGGCCAGTGGCTCAGCAACTTCACTCGCCAGCTCCTTCAGGACCCATGGATGGATTTCATCAGGTCCCATAGACTTGTGCACGTTCAGGTTTTTAAGATGATCTTGAACCCAATCCTCTCCTACAGTGGGCCCAAGGTCTTTATTCTCACAGTCCCTGTGTCTGCCTTCCAAGACTTGGGTGGTGTGATCAGACCATTTGCCAGTGAAGACCAAGACAAAGGGTCATTCAGAACCTCAGCCGTCTCCAAATCCAGAGTAGCCAGTTCTCCTGATAGCTTCTGGAGGGGGCCCACATTGTCCCTGGTCTATCTTTTATTTGCAATATACCTATAGAATCCCTTCTTGTTATCCTTAACATCTCTAACCAAGTTTAATTCTAACTGGGCCTTAGCTTTCCTAACCTGGTCCCTAGCTTCCCAGACAACATCCCTGTACTCTTCCCAGATTGCCTGTCCTTGTTTCCACTTTTTATAAGCCTCTTTTTTCCACTCTAGGTTTCTTTAGCAGCACCTTATCCATCCAAGGAGGTCTCCTGGCATTCCTGCTGCACTTCCTTCTATTTGGGATACAACACTTCTGAGTTTGTAGCAGGTGATCTTTGAATATCATCCAGCAGTCTTGGGCCCCCCTGCCCTCTAGGGCTATATCCCATGGAACCTTACTAAGCAGGTTCCTGAAGAGGCCAAAGTCTGCTCTCTTGAAGTCTAGGGCAGTGAGCTTGCTGCATGCTCTTCTCACTGTTCTAGGGCCTCGATTAAGCAAGGCTTTTCATTGCAAGATTAGAAATAAATTGCAAGAAAGGACAATGTTAATAACAGCACTCCATATGGAAACTGACTACTTTTCTCATGCCCAGGCTCTGCTGTGCAAGAGTACCAAAACTTGAAGCCCTGGGACAGGGATACAGCAGCAGCTGAGTGGTCACGGACCATGTTTTGATGTCACAAGGTCCTATATACTCTGTATGTTTAAGTAGCCACTTTCTCCTCTTCTTCTGAACTAAAAAATTGATTACAAAATTTCCTGTACTTCTCTCACGTACCAGGACTAGAGATTTTACATAAAAATGGAAATATCATAGACAGATCCATTAGCAGGTGGGCTGCTTTAAGGACTCCTGGTTCATCTCTATCAGCTTGCTTTTTAGTTACTGCTGCCCAGTATGGGCCATTTAATGCCTGTGCCTGCATACTAAATAGTACCAAGAGTATAAAATTATATAACTATGCATGTGTACTGAAAAGGTGTGTTACTAGCCTCCTTGAGGGAGCATGCAGGGTGTATTGACAATACTGATGGTAGATTTGTGAGAAAACTATTTCAATCATCTTTTACCTCCAAGCAATTATTAGTACTAAGAACTTCGGTTTCACAGCTGGACAAAAAAGTTCAGAGTAAACATTCTTCCACTGAAAAATTATATTCTGATACATTTAGATGAAATATTGGATGCAATTAGGTGAGATGTGTCTATTTCAATGAGCTTGCATTTATAAAAATTAAAATTAATTGCTTGGATTAATTTTTTACCTTATCAGAACAGAATATTTTCATATTTCATTTTATATTAATTAGCTCTGAATTAATATGTTACAAATGATAGAGGTTTATGTTACTCCTATTTTCACTGAATTCAGTTCTTGTCAAAGAATGGCAACAGTTTTGTTTGACATGATTATGGGTCTGGTTGACTTATAGGTACAGGTAACTGTACTGATACAACAGCTGACATCTTCAAGACATCCTGCATGACAGCTTGATTAAAACATTTGAATGATGCAATTTATGGGTATCATGCTAGGTGGATTAAAAATCATCTATTGATGTGTCTCAAAAGGCAATCAAGTCACCACTGAGGAAGGATCAAAATGCATGCATAGGGCTGATTGTGGTAAAGTTTCTCACATATCTGTTCATTGTCACTGAGTGTTTTATAATCCATATACAGATATAATCTTGTCATGGAGTCATCATCAAATTACAAAGATCAACAAATGGTCCAGGTATTATGAGGAACACATTGGGATGTTTAGTATAGAACATTAGCCTTGAAGGATGAATTAAACTTCAGGAGGTCTTTCATGTTTGAAGGAGTTTTTTTTTATTAAACAGTTGCATGGGTCTGCATCTAAAGCAACAATATGACTGTGGACACATCAAAATTATGTGAGAGGGCAAGGGATCTGACAAGGAAGTTTTAACTTCAGTTTGATCAAACCACTTCCTATAAGAATGGTTGTCAGCTCCTCCAACAGGTAGAGCTGAAAAGTCATCTCAAGATGGTATTGCTCACCGTATGGCCTGTAAATCTGATTTAATTTAGTACACTTTTTTTTCTTTTTAATCTAAGAAAGAAAGAAAATGAAGAGAAATTATCTTACTGTTTCATTGTATGGTTTTTGCTAAATGCAGCATCAATTACAGTGCATGTTGCCTCTGACTTTTGCATGATTACATCTGCATATTGTCAAGTGGCATGGAATGAAGTTCCAGTCCCTTGCTTTGTGAGAGTAGTATTGCAGGTCCCCCTCAGGTTCAGTCCTTTGATAAGAGTAATTGCAGTGACCTACTTCTAACTTGGATAGAGTCATCACTCTGATTCTCACTGGCATTTCAGTTTAATGAACTCATTGTCACTTGTTGCTTTTACATATCAAATTGCTTCCTTGAACATTTATGTATGGAAAATATGTCATCCAAAAAATGTGCTCCCTGCTCTCCAAAGAACTGTTCTATACTTTCCAAAGGAATGATTAAGGAGTAGCTAACAGACAATCTGTCACTTCCTTTTTTTTTTCTCCAGAGAGTCCATATTAAAACCCAGTTAAACAGGGGAAGAACAAATCCCTTGTGTAATTGGGCCACACACAAGATTCATATACAGGAGCTCTTGATAACAGACACACACATGCTCATAAAAGCATTCCAGCTGCAGTCACAAGCTTTTCCCTACCTTTTGTTTGTGCAAGACCATCTTCTGAATTGAGGTATTTAACTATATTTTCTACTTTCTTTATTAAGAGACATGGATATCTATCTGTGAATCTTCATTACCAAGCCACTATCTTCTAGGTAATGCTTTGAAAAATCTACCTTCATTGAGATGGCAATCGTACCATCATTAATGGTACCTTGGTTTTCTCCAGTCTAGCCCCTGCTGTCATAGGGATTGACTAGTTTAATAGCCACAGATATTTTCTTGGAGATTTGTGGCCCAAAGCCACTGTATCTTCCAGTGATCTGGAACTGTAAACATTTGCTTGAGATGATACAGTAATCAGCTGGAAGAGAGCTATATAATTTCCATTCTAGGTTAGGCATAGAAAATGAAAGTAGGGTTTGAGCAGAATGATCTGTGTGCATGCATTGACTGAAAAGTCAATGACAGAGAAAAAGCTAGGTCTGAAGGTATTCTTTCTTTGTAGTGAACCACTCAATTCATGTGGCTGGAGCCACCAAAGTACTGTCTACAGAAACAACACCATCTTCTTGCTTTTCCCATGAAAACAAGGATACGCAACAAGGCAGTTGGAAGGAACTAAAGAGATTTACACTGACAGGCCTTGAAATGTTCACCCCACAGGTGTGAACTCCTTATCTTTGAGATCACGACTCTTTCCTGGCTTACCAAAACCTATCTACTTACAAAATAAAATGGCAGATTTTCCTAACTGCTTTTTATTTCAACACAAGGTATTAATTAGCAGCCAAAAGTTTTATAGGTGCATGTCATGTGTATCATACCTACATGTATATATTACACATGTATTTACAGAGGTATGGAGATCACATATTATTTTGAACTCCACCCCCAGTTGAAATCCAAGACAGAACTTATGTACATTTCTTCAAAAAGAATATAACCAGTTTTGTGTAGTCTTGATACATCTTTAAGAATCATACAGGATGCTCAGAAGAGTAAGGTGCAAGACAGGGAGCTACGTATGTGACTGGCACTAGATCTAGTGCATAGACCTAAGGTCAGGAGTTATCTCAGGAAAAGGTCAAGTACAGGAGATTCAAAAATAGCAGTTTGTGGCTTACCCTCCAAGTCTTTCTCTGAGATCTTCTCACAGTAAATAATGAGACAACTCCCATATAGATCTTGCTATAAACAACTTTACAGAGGTAAGCATACACTGACATGCACAGAACAAGCCTTCACTTTATGACAGAAATGCTTCTGGTGTCAGGTCACAACAACATATATCCTTTGCTATCTTAGTCAATCTTAGTTAAGTCTCTCTTTATTAGAAACATGTATCATCAGTGTCAGAGTTGCTTGGAGGTTCTTTTTTAAGTTTATATGAGTTTCATGAGTATTTCTCATATTTGAAGTAGAAGAGCTGAATCCAGCAGAAAGCTGGGAAGTATGTTTAAGAAATTGGTTTATATCAAAATTGCAACAGGTGGATGTAAGTTAAGGAACTTGGCATCTTCTTTTTTCCTTATCTAAATTTATTACATGTAATTTCTTGTCTACTATGCATATTCTTGTGTCCAAAGCTGTGGATCAAACTCAGATGCTATAAAGGGCTCCACTTTATGAAGATGCAGAGGAAGACACACAATTATTTATTCAAGGTGCTTTCAAAATCCTGCAGCTTTCTGCATCCTGTTCCTCATCTCTTGCCCATTGTGGCTTTCCTTCACAGCACAGGAAAACTATTTGAGCTCACACAGAGGGAGGGGGACCTCACACTGGATAACCCAAAGGATGTGAGGCATCCCACTGAGCAAATAGCTGTTTCCTTAGATTACTCATTGGTGTCTTGCTCATGTCATCACAGTCCTGCTGCTGTTAGGATCCACCTGAATAGTTGTCTCTTTCCTGACTTGCTGGAGAACTATGCAAGAAGTGATGCAGAAGCATTGCAGAAGGTCCACTGCCTATTATCAAGGTCCTGCTTCCCCAGTGCTGTGCTCCCATGGAAGTACCAGCCACACAATAGGAGCGCTGCATTCTGTAGCACAGCTGCTCTGTAGCTGGGACCTTGGTGACATCCAAGGCTGATGTATGACACACAGGCCTTGCACCTTATACCTCCTGAATATCTGGGAACAATAGCCACAGAGTGCTGATAATGCCTACCTGAAAAGAAGCAACCACATTGAGTCTATTTCCTATGAAGTACTAGTTAAGGCAGGATCAGCTCCAAATGCACTGTTTTTTGATTGCTTATGCAGGTATCTCATGAAGGACACCCATCACACCCATCAGATAATTGTAAACTATGGTTGTGATAATCATGTCTCTAGTTGGTTGGGCTTCACTGAAAGTTTTTAACTGAAGAGATGGAAGTGGCACAGGAAACATGGACAGCTAGATATCAAAGATCACAGACCACTGATTCTGGGACATGGAACTTTCTTCCAGGACTGAGAAAAAGCAGGGCTTTCAGAGTTTAGCCTGTGTAGAAAATCTGTGAAGGAAGACAGGGTATCACCAGAAAAAAAGGCTTATCTGGTTACACTGAAGAAGATGTGTGCTGTGATTTAAGCCCAGCCCGTAACCCAGAACCACGCAGCCACTCGTTCACTTCCCCTTCTTCTTCCTCCCTCCTGCTCACAGAGGGATGGGAGGAGAATTGAAAGAGTGCAACTCCCATGGGTTGAGATAAGAACAGTCCAGTAACTAAGGTATGACACAAACCCACTATTGCTACTACCAATAATAACAATGATAAGGGAAATAATAAGGGGAGAAAACATAGAAATGAAAGGGGAAAAGGAAAAGAAAACAATAAACACAAGTGATGTGCAATACAGTTGCTCACCAGCTGCTGACTGATACCCAGTTGCTCACCAACTGCCAACTGATACCCAGCCTGACCTGAGCAGTGATCTGGGCCTTCCTGGTGAGTCCCCCAGTTTATATACTGGGCATGATGTGCTGTGATATGAAATACCATATGACCATACCATACCATCATGGCTAGTTTGGATAAGGTGTCCTGGCTCTGCTTCCTCACTGCTTCTTGTGCCCCTTCTTACTGACAGAGCATGAGACTGAAAAGTCCTTGATCAGGGTAAGCACTCCCGAGCAACAACTAAAAGCATTGGTGTGTTACCAGCATTGTTCTCAGATTAAAGCCAAAACACAGCACTGCACCAGCTACTGAAAAAGAGAAAAGTATCTGTTATGGCAGAACCCAGGACTACGTGACATCTCTCAAATAGTGAACTTGCAGTAGATCAAAAAGTTATTTCAGTACTGAAAGTGTTTTTCTGGGACCAGATAATTTGGGCTGAGCTAGTACAGGTAAAAGTGATTTTTCAAAGGCAACATTTATTCTAATGAGCCATATCTGTGTCCTGCACTTGTGGTCCCTTGCTAACTGGGAACATCAAGAACTGGTTTAGCCGCATCCCAATGCCTTAGCACCCGGGAGGTTTCCAGTGAGTCTACTGACTGGACCTCTGTTTGGCAAACACAAATCCAGAAAAGGCTCATGAGGAAGCATCCGATGTGTAGCAATGCACGTCCTGCATTTGAAGGGTTCATGGAGAAAATCCTGGAGAATCAACCACTGGCTGCCAAGCACTCTGGACATGCAGTAGTTTGAGTTTTGGACAAGAAAGGCTGAGGAATTTACAAGAGCAGCATCAGTGGGTAAACCCACAGCTCTGTCCTGCAACATAATTTAAAGAAAAATTTGCTGCTGGCCCACAGAGCTAATATGGGTTATGTGTCTAGGGTAAACATAAGAACAACAGCTGGCTGTGAGAAGGAGGCAACCATATCTTCATCCAGAGCTCTCATGCAGCCTATTGCACCAAGTGCTGTCATTTCCCTCCTGTTGTACAGATGCTGCACAAAAGGAAACCAATAAAACATTATCTCACATTTAGACACTTTGAGGTTGTGCTTTGCCCACTCAGGATTCAGCACAGATCTCAGTCCTTGGGAGGAGCAAGTTCATGTGCGTCAACTGAGCCGCAATAATGAACTATGTTTTCTCTCAGCCTAAAAGGTGGTGATTTAAGCATCAGTGAAAGGCATCTGCATGATGATACTGTACTTCAGCTGGTGCAGAAGAACTTCACCAGCACCTGAGGAGGTTTTTCCCACCTAGTGGGTAACCCCATGGCTATAGCAGCCATCAAAAAGATCATATATGAAAGACTGAGTTATAAAACTGTCAATCTGTCACTGCTGCATCTCAATGTCAAGGGGGCTACATAGTACTGCAGGAAAAGCAGAGAAGTTGGCTTTGGGGGACACTGAGACCCTTTCTATGTGGAGGATGCCACAGAAATGGCATTCTCAGCTGCAGTTGGGAAGCAGTCAGCTGCTGGGGACACTTGTCTCCTAGTGCAATAGGGACCTTGGTACAACTCCGGAGCAATGTGCATTTAACCAAGGCAAGTCCTTTCCTCATCTCTGCCTGCCACAGAAAGGACAACCTGCATCCCCAGACACACACCAGCAGGCTGCTGAGGTCTGGAATGCCAACCTCTACTGCCTCCTCCTCCAACATCTGCTATCCTTTGGAGCTAAAGGGAAAGACAGAAGGTCTTGATGATACTGGCTCTTGCAAAACTCCTTTTGCCTGCTGCATGCTGGACACATACCCTAGGCAATCCAACTAGAAAGGAGCTTTAGTGGCCATTCAAAGAAGTGGTTTTGTGTTTACGAGCTTCCAGCTTGTCACAACTGATGCTTCACTTGATAAAAATACTTGTAACTGGTGACTGTACCAGAGGACACTGAAAACCTGTGAACTACAGAGAACACATCTTGTTCTCTCAGATGTGCTGCTACACATAAGAGGGTAGACAAGAACCTTAACTAGTTCTGTTCTTCTCTTTTGATTGTTTTTTCTAGAGTATCACTCCTAGAACACTATTATTAACTTTATCCCTTCCACACATTGAAACAAAGGCTCTGCAATATGTATGTTATGTAACCTTCAAAACTCACAGAAAGGAAACCTAGATATTCACATTTGGCTAGGAGTACAGTCCACCCAGTGCAGACATTGTTTAGATCCTCTAGGTTCATACAGGAAAACTGACCATTCCTCTCAAAGAAACCTATGCTGCTCATTCAGAATTAGAAATGAATAAGTGCCTCAGCAGTTGTCCAGGGATGCTGCAGGCAGACCTATTTTCCTTCTGAAGGTCCATTAGACATTAGAATATGTTTGTTCTGCCTTAATATTACCTTCCTCTCTGGATTATCCCTAAATTGTTGGCTTAAGAACAGAACTGTCAGGAGTGTCAAGGTATTTAGGGAGGACCATTGTCATTGGAATGTTGTTGCTGTTTGTCTCCTGTGTGTGCTGTGTTGTCTGTTCCCTACCACTGTTGAGATACTTCAGTCACATTGGAGGTGTCAAACCCTGTGTAAATGCAAACAGGATGTGGCTTCTCCTTCAAAAATGTCAAAGTCTGGTAGAGTGAAAAACGACTCAAAAATAGAAATAACCTTTCCACCAACTGTGATTGTGTGTGAGAAGTTGCACAAGGAAAAGCCATTCTGACCTGCAAAGGTCCCTTAACTGCAAAATCACCACCCCTTGCAGAGGCTATTAGCAGGTTATTGCTATTTTTTATTATAAGTGAGTTAATGAGTAATGGCTACTATAACTTTCTTCATTGGGGCATTTACTCAAATAGTTTCATTTCTTGTTTCATTAATTTTTTGGATTGATGCTTGTGTTGGGCACTTCTTTTTTTTTAGTTGCCTGTACTGTTCATTTTGCCAACTTAGCAGTTATTTGTTAACCATTTTTCATTAAGATCCTTAAATTCATCATACTTCCTGGTTCCTTCTAAGGCTTATGCTACTTAGTTCGTGTTCTCATAGAGTAACTGAAATTCCTTCAGTAAGTTGTTATTTCATTTCTTCAACTAATGTGACACTGCTCCTTCCAACAAATGATATTTATGAATGAAATTTCACTGTATTTTCTTGCCATATGAGACACTGAAGAGCAAAATTAACTCTTAACAGTTTTTGATGTCCAATTCTACACATAATATAAAGTCCGGTGATAGCAAAGTACATTTATAAAGAGATTCCACACCTATTAAAACTTCATGTGACTTGTCATGAAGATTAAGCCTTCAAGTCTGCAGTGGCATATGAAACAAATTTCTAACAATAGATCTGAAGTTTTTCAGTGTCTTCTTAACTCATTGGGTTGCTACAGGAGAATTAGTCTGTACAGACACTTGAACTGCACCCAATGTTCCTTGCTTTACTTCTGAGTTCAGTTCTAACCCTATCATTGAATTTTTCTTGGGGTGAAGAAAATTTGAACATTTCTTTAACATTTTTTTCTCTTTGTAGTCTATACTGTTCAATATATCTGATATAGCTTAACTTTGGGTTTTCAGCTGAGGAGTTGCAGATGTGCAGTAAAACACCAGTAATGGGTCAAGTTGACACTTAAATGTAGTTATATATGAGATCCGTGGTTTGAAAACATGTTTTGAACCCACTGCTAATTGTGGGGAGCCATGTAGGCTGATCAGTGGCTTATTCCCTTGTAATGGTCTCATGCCTAGTAACTTTAATGTTGAGAGAAGGGTGAACAAAATTCCCTATTCATAATAACCTTTTAAAACTGAAAATTGGTATATATGTTATTTTAGAGGTAAAAGTTCAGCTTTCTTTCCTAGCTGCAATGAATTATTATCTTGCACATGTTAAGTGCAGTAAGAAAAAAAATATAGGTATGGAAAGTGAATAGGAGACCAACTATGTTTAAACGCCTCTACCCCCCTTTAGAATAACAAGGCATGCAGTTGGGAGTCAGTCACCGACTGTCAGACAGTATCAAGAAACAGGGGCACTAAAATTTACAATTCAGCTCTCTAACCTGAAAAAGCATTTCAAATGTGGTGTTTTAGCCTCTTTTTATCATGCTATGTAGGGCCTTCCTGGAGATACCATTTTTCAGGTGGAAGAGAGAAGCTGAACAGGCTCGCTTATTCTGTTTCTGTGTATTGTCCTGTAATTGACTGATGACTTCTGCCTCTGTGATGGGAGTATGTGCAAGGCAGATCAGGTAAGCATTTTATATTTGTACTGCCCAAAATTGTTACAAGGGATAAAACACTGAAATGGACAGATCTGTGACCATTTGTCACTCTTGAGGGAGCATTTTCCATAGCAATGCTTAGTATTACTTTGATTTCTACATCAGTTCAGGTATATTTTACTTGTCCAATGTGTCTGCTTGCAATGTGGAAAAGTATTCTGTAAAAATACGGTTTGACTGATGGCTGCATCTTCCTCCCACTTCACGTTTGCCAGGACAGCTGCCTGTTTCACACTAGATTTTATTAAGTCCTGCCTGCAGAGCTGTCATAGCTGCTGCAGATGCTGTTCTGCTGCAAGACATACTCTGTCTCCCCAGAATGCCAGCTAAATTTTCTTTGTTAATCACATGCTGCTGACAAGGGTTCATGAAATCCCAAGAGTGTTGCTTGGTATTAAGAAAAAGATTGAGGTTCTGGCGTGCCAAAGGAATGACTGTGTCACAGAGAGTATACGTAAGGGATGCTATTTTCAAGGCAGGCTTCTTTCTTACATGAAGAAATGTCACAGTGCTGCTGTGTGATATTACAAATGGGAAATACATGGTAGGGAAGAAATGGTCATATGACAGTGTGACAGCTTCTGCAGCAGGGTCCTGCTTTCTTGAATCTATGTTGCACCATTACAATCAGCAGTGTGCACACTTCATGTAAGCAAGGCTTCTTTGCTGCAATTGCACTGGGTCCGGTGGGAGCGGAGTTAGCATTCTTCATAGCAGCCGATACTGCTTTTGTAGCTAAAACTGTGTTGATACCACACCAAGGTGTTGAATGTGGTTGAGCACATCACCAAGGCTTTGTCTCTACTCCCTCTCCCATCCAGAGAGCAGGTGGAGAGTGGGCAAGAAGCCAGAAGAGCTGACCCCAACTGATGAAAGGGATATCCCAGACCATTTGACATCACACTGAGCAATACATACTCAGGGAGAGGAGGAAAGAGGGATGTTTGAAGTCATGTTTTTTGTCTCCCACAGCAACCCTTATGCCTGCTGGGGTCCTGTTCTCCAGGAAGCAGCAGAACATCCATCTGCCAGTGGGAAGCAGTGAATGAATTCCTCTTCTTGCTTTGCTTGTGCATGTGGCTTTTGTTTTCCATAATAAAAAATCATTATCTCAATCCACGAGTCTCTTCGCATTCTGTTTTCTCCCTATCCTGTGAGAGAGGGGAGTGAGTGAGCGTATGGTTGGGAGTTTGGTCAGGGTCAACCCGCTGCCGCGGTGGTTTACCTTGTATGCGGTTATTGGCACACAAGATCTCAGAAGTTACATTGCTTAATGCAACAATGTATAACACAGCAGACAGCAAGTACAGAAGTACATGGAAAATTACTTTCAGCTCTTTCTTCCAGGGAGTAACCAGTAAGTTTCTCTAGCTTTGCAAAACTATTCACACTTACACATCAAGAATAGTTTAGATGTGATGGTCCACTTCTAAATCCAGTAATTTCAGACAAAAGAATTTAAACATCAAATATACAGCAAGAACAGGTTGTTCAAGTTGTGAATATTGTATTTCAACTGAAAGATTTCTTCTCCCTGTGGTAGTTACAATGCACTGGGTCTTCAGCTGAGGTGGGGAGGCAAAAAGACTTTACAGATTTTTCCTGCCCATACACACCTTGCAGAGTTTTCCTGCTCCTACGTACCTGACAGGCTGAGTAGTATGGTGACTTTCTTTTTAATCATTAATTACAGTAGACCTGCCAGGTACACATGTGCCAAACTTCCCTACAAAGATTTACTGCCTGTCACCCACACCCACCCAGCTCATGTGAGCCATTGTTTTGTCACTGGCCAACAAACTCACAGACCCCATGTGATTATTGGGCATCTCATGAAACACCGCCTATTGCATAAAGCCATTAGATCTACAGAAACACCAAGTCCTAAGAAAAACAGCTTTTCACATGATCTCCCTGCTTACAAGTACTTCAGCTGTAGCTGACATTTCCTACATTTCCAGAGAGGAGAGTGATGTAGTGTGACCATCTAGGTCTCCTGTATTCATGACACTAACACTCAAAATGCATGAGTGCCTGTGGAAAGTGAGTACAGAAGTCAAAGGTGACTGAATATACATGAGTTTTCAAACATGATCAGGTTTTCAGACATTGCTCTTTTCCACTCTGTGGGTTTGCAGTGCTGAGAAACGGAGATCTCAGTGAACGTGCTGACCTCTGGGAACTGCAGGAACAGCTTACACAAGAGCGATGGAAATTCATCTTCTTCTCAAAATTTACTTCTACTTTCTTTGTTCAGAAATATAAATATCTTCAAATTTCCTTTGAAATGTGAATCTTAAACATTTTTGTTAAATTTTTTTTTTTCTAAAGTGTGTATCTTTTGAATTGTTTGCATATGTGCATTTTCATATAACATTATGTACAACTACTGACTTGTGAGGAAATACGGAAGTAAAGCAATAAAAAAGGTTTTAAAAATCTTCTGTTAACAAGATAATTGCATTCCAAACAAATTCTGTATTGAAAATACTATTTGGAAGGTTATGAAGCTTTGTTCAAAGTGTTTTTCTTCCGCTGAATTTTGCTACAATTCAAACATTTAATGGAAAAAAAAAAAAAAAAAAAACAAACCAAACATTTTCTAATGGAAAAAGCTTTTAGACAAAAGCCCCCGGTCAGTTATTACCTGATGAGTTTATTAGATGATACAAAGACAGTCTTTTCTAACTTTTGGCATCATCCTGTAATCAGGAGGTTATTTAAGCCGGTTTCTGCTCACCTAATATTTACTTGAACATTTGCTTTCCTCATCACTCACAGAACCATCAGCATTTGCTATGGGACTTCCGTATCATAATTACTTACATTTTTAAGCAGTTAACAGGTACACACGCACACTTGTAGATGGAGTGGTTTTGACTTTGAGCTGGGGTGACTTGCATTTCAGTTCTTTCTGAGTCAGGCTGAGTTGCCTTCACTGTGTCAAGTTCCTGACAAGCCAGTGGTTTTCAGATGACAATGTAAATTCATTACAAAACATGATCCAAATATTAAAAATAATGCTGCAAGTGAAGGTGTCTTGGCTAGTTTCTTTAACAGTTTTTTGAGGAAAAAAGACTGGCTCTCCTGGGAGTCCAGGTTCTGGTGGAGTGCAAAATACAGCCAAGAAATCAGGTATTGGACTTGTTATTGCAGGCTGTTTTGCATATTTTCAATAATTTATTAGGTCCACATTGATCTAACTCCATGTATCTTTTAAACTGGTCAGTGAAGTGACAGACCTTGACAGAGGTACCTTGACACGCTTGTGAGGTGAGCTGATGCCAACCTCATGGAGTTTTACCATGCCAAGTGCAAGGTCCTACACCTGGGTAGCAGCAATCCCAGGCACAGCTACAGGTTGGGCAAAGAGGAGATTCAGAGCAGCCCTGCAGAGAAGGACTTGGGGTGGTGGTCGATGAAGAACATGAACATGAGCTGATAGTGTGAGCTCACAGCCCAGAAAGCCAACCATATCCTGGGCTGCATCAAAAGCATCAAAGGAGGTGATCCTGCCCCTCTACTCTGCTCTCGTGAGACCTCACCTGAAGTATTGTGTGCAGTTCTGGTGTCTTCAACATAAAAAGGACATGGAACTGTTGGAACAAGTCCAGAGGAGGGCCACGAGGATGGTCAGGGGACTGGAGCATCTCCCATACGAAGACAGGTTTCGAGAGTTGGGACTGTTTAGCCTGGGGAAGAGAAGGCTGCGTGGAGACCTCCTAGCAGCCTTCCAGTATCTGAAGGGGGCCTATAGGAGTACTGGGGAGGGATTCTTCTTTAGGGACTGTAGTGACAGGACAAGGGGTAACAGGTTCAAACTTAAACAGGAAAGGTTTAAACTGGATATAAGGAAGAAATTCTTTCCTGTTAGTGTGGTGTGGCACTGGAATGGGTTGCCCAAGGAAGTTGTGAGTGCTCCATCACTGACAGTGTTCAAGGCCAGGTCAGCATGGTTTGGTGTCAGGTGTCCCTGCTTATGGCAGGGGGGTTGGAACTAGATGATCTTAAGGTCCTTTCCAACCCTAACTATTCTATGATTCTATGTTTCTATGCATTTTAAGCATGGTGCAGGAGTGAAAGAAAACTTTTTTTAAATTGTTTTTCTTGGATTATGTTTCATGCATATTACCAGTGGTTGAACAGCTGTTGCAGTTCAAACAACCTTACAAGTATTTTCATATACCAGTTCTATTTTCAACTTCTGCATTGTCACTTTAGCTATTACCTGTGACTACTGATTTTCCTTTTAAAAGCTTTCATATGAAAAGAAAACAAGTTCATCTGGATGCTTAACTGGATTTTGTTACCAGTTGTTTGGAACTTAACACTATAGAGGTTGATTCTTGTGGCAAAGAGGATTGCAGGAAAAGGCTACCAACTTCAGTGAGCCGAGGAAATACTTACCAAGTCATGTACTTAACAGCTGTAGTGGCATTACTCTGATTTCCAACCAGTCACCATTCAGCCAATATAGTTACAGTAATGCAGTTATGAAGCAGTTTGCTATAAAACAATTTATTCCTTCTCATATTTCCTACAAAAATTGCTTGTTCTTAAAAATCTACAAGATCTGTATGTTACAACTTTCATGGCTGAGCATTTTGGGTTCATTTTGTGGTTTTGGGTGCTGGGTTTTTGATTTTTTTTGTTTGTTTGGTTTGGTTTGTTTTTTTTGTTAATGCAAGTTGTACATTTTTAAAATAAAAGGTTATAAAATGATACTACCTTACCTGTCTGAACAATGAATTGCCAGTTGTCTGTACCACCTTCTCACTTCCTTGTTTGAACAAAATACTGTCCATGTTCAGCTCAAATTTACCTCCTCATCCCTAAAGCAAGCATCTCCCTGGCAATAGCAGAATTTCTAGTGGCAAATGAAGGATTCCTACAAATGCTTTACCTTTTGGTGAGAGATGCAAAGCACTACATGACATTTGACTGATAACATATTCCACACTACAAGAATAACTGTATAGATGCTGACAAAGTTATTTTCTGTATCTCTTAATGACCATAAAATTATACTTTCAAAATATTAAGACTTAGCCACTACCTAAACCAGCGTAAGGCCAAAGACACTTTAATGAGTTACTGCTAATCTAACCTGAGTAATGAATGCCAGAATGGAAGGCCTTACCCAAAGTTTGTACATGGCTGTCTATTCCTATCAAAGGACAGTGGAGCAGGTGTTTTTTTTTCCTGCTGAACTAGAAATATTTTCCATATTTTAACATTAAGTACTGCAGCACAGATATTAGGAAATGTAAAGCTGTTCTGAATAAGCAGTTTTCAGAAATTTATGTTCATTAGCTGATGTCAGTTGTAGGTTTCCTGCTTTTTCTTAACAACATACATACACAGGCTGATTTCCCATAAGGTGGCAAACTGTTAAAGCTTTGCCATCCACTTATATGGGCTTGGAACAGGATGCTGTGTTAGCTTGTGGATAGCTGGATCCATTCTTTTCTTCCTTGTGAGGATGAAAATCTGATGAGTTCCTAGGAAAAAGCTTGGGAAAAAGTTATGTTGAGACTGTAAATGTGATAATGGCAAACGAAGAAGAAAGTTGAGTGCATTTCACAGAAGGGAAGCACATCATACCTTCCAACCACTAGTAATAATTCTTCAGAGATGATCACACACCATAGTTAGAAGCATACTCCTGCAGGATTTTCTTACCCATGTCATTCTACCTGTACAGAACTTCTGTGGGACCCTGACTTTCATATGGGCATTAACCAGTTTGTTCCTCACTATGGAAGTTCTGGCTACACATTGTCAGTGCCAAGGAATTTCAACAGCTTGAAGTGCAAAGTTTAAAAAGAACAAGAAGGAGCCAGATGATAGAAATCTGGGAAGCCAACACTATTCCTAAAGTTATAGTTTTAAAAGTTGATAAGGAAATCAGAAACAATCCTCTCCCATCCCACAACATGACACTCACTTCTCTGGGCAGAACAGGGTCAGTGTGTGCAACTTGTGTGTGTTTCTGAAAGCACCTTGTAAATGTAATTGCTGCTTTGATCTGAAGGAGCAAACCTGGACTCTTACTCTCAGAAGTCCCTAGCATCAGCTGCAAGAAGGTATTCCCCAGATTCAAAAGGAACAGGGGTTTTGCGAGTAAAAATTCTGAAGATGTGAGATAAATGTAAGACCTTAGGAAAGAATTCAGTAACAAATAGTCCATTCATAGGAATGTAAAACTATAAACGAACCAGTAGCTTCCTGATACCGCAGTTACTTAATTACAAAACACACAATAAAGAGCACAATTTGAATGTTAGCCCTCATGGCATAAAATGCTTAAGATGATGCTATATTTGCAAACAGAACACTAGGTAGATTGCCACAATGCAAATTCAATTAGAGACAGGGTGACCTTTTACTGCTTATGTTCAAAAGCAGCATAAGGAACATTTAATGAACATATTTATATTTAATGAACATATTTAAATGTTCATTTATAATGAACATTTAAGGAACATATAATGAACATTTAGCTATCTCTACTTTGTTACTGCTTTCTAGCGTTATCTAAATGAACATGTCTTTTCTATATTGCAGATGAATTGGATGTCTGTAGCCTTTCAATAGAGAGATTTCTGTTTCTCAGCTCAGCGTTCTGAGTGTAGTCAATGAGGTCATACATATGTTCTCAGTAACATAATGGTACCTTCAGCTTAACCATCAAGATACTGATTTCACCCTTGGGAAACTACCAAGCTGGGCATCATTAAAATAACATTTGCCACTTCACAGTGATTGCAGTAATGCAATATCTCCTCTGGTGCACCAGGGAACAGCATTCCCCCTTACTGTCCTTCCCACAGTGAAAGCTGTGTGTTAAGTGGTGCCTGCTGCAGGTGACAATCCATACATTAGTTCACCTTAGTACATTTGAAATCAAAATTACAACCTAGGTGAAGATGTGGTTTCTTCCAGAAACAAAGGAGAAGTCATTTAAAAAACTGTACTGACTTCACCTAACAAAAGTAACTATCATTTATACATCAAAACTAATGAGTACCATGTGATCAAGATCTGTTTTATCTCTCTTTTACATGATAAAGTGCTATGACCCCTTCACATCATGCTGGTAAATTGGCTCAATAATGACTCAGAAAATGCTACCTGTGCTTCCACCCAGCAGCTGAGTTTTACTACAAGTCCTTTAATTGGAAATACAATTTTCCAGCTCAGCTTTCTTTTGTAACAAAGGTTTTGCTCTTGTGAATATCTTGTACTTGCTTTGTCTTAAAATGTAATGGTTAGCATATACAGCATGTTCTTCTGAATAATATCCTTCAGTATAGCAAATACAGACAAACATACAGTGTCAGGAAGTGGCTTGTTGAGAGCAAGGTCCTGTTTTCATTAACATGGGAGAAAGGCACCTTGCTGTGCAGCATTGGATAGTCTTCAGGTACAGCTGCTTGACTCAATGCTGTGAGCGAAACAATGAGCAGAAATTAGTCAGGGGACTTAACTATAGGAAAGGAAGGTGCGGGGGATGGGAAGCAACCCTGGGGAGGGTCTGTGATTGGTGGCATATTCAGTCAGGCTGTGCAGGCCACCTGGACTTTTGGGAAGGCAATCAGAAAGCCTGGACAGTTGGTTAGTTGAGGAGTACCCTGCCAAGCACCCTGGCTGCTGGAGGGGAGGCAGGGATTAATGAGTCCCTCTGGTCCCAGCAGGGCGGGTGACAAGAATGCTGGGGGAAATCATGAACTCACTGTGGGGACTCACCTGAGACCTAAAGGAAAGCTCTCCTTCCTCCTGGAGATCTCCAGCTGAACACAGGGCAGGGAGGGGAAGGGAAGTGGTTTTGCTGCTCTCCAGGACAAGGAGACCGTATTTGTACATCATCTTGGGGTCATTGTTAAAAGCAACATTTCCATCTCACTCCTCACACAAGCGTGTTCAAGGCAGGAATAGCTAAGCTTTTTTCCAACTAAGGCATTTCTAGCTTGTGAGGGACTGGAGACTCTAGGTTTTCAAGGGGGTACTAAAGAAGGCACTTCACTATGGGTTCCTATGGACCTCGGTCCCTGCAGCCCTGACACGATGATTGCCCAGACAGCATATAAGCTAGTTTGCTCCTGTGTCATGGATCAACTAACTCCTTCCAGAAACCCAGAACTGGTGAATGAGGACTTTGCTCCAGGATCTGCTCCATGCAGCCCACAAGGATGTGAGCTGTGCAAGGGTTCACCACCTCAGCCCAACAGTCTTTCAACATTATCTATGTAAGTCTTGGGCTCCCCCATGTCCCATACATGCACGACAGACTGCTGCTTTCCTGGGACAAAACCACCATGCTTGTGGGTTGGTAAGGCTCTTTCTTTAAATACAAGTCTTATTCTGAATTGGTACTAAGAACAACTAGCTTGTTGCAGGGGCACAGAGGGGAAAGCTGGGGATGAAATGGTCAACATCATCCCAGATGCCCTCTAGAGTCCATCACTGGCTGGAGTGTGGACATGGATCTTGCCAGCAGCTCCTCCCTCATCATGGGTAACCCTGACTGTGCAATGTAAACCATGTGGATAAACAGTCCCAGTAGAGTGGCATTGCAATCATCTATCACCTGTGTGAGCACAATGGATTTTTTTTCAGCCATTAAATGAATGGCTCCATTAACTCTGACACTTTTTTTACAGGGAAGTGACTTTGAAGTATTGGTGATGTGGCCCAAAGGGGGTTCTCGGTTCTCAATTCCCAGCCAGGCACATTATAGATGGCCTTCCATCTTTGCACATTTTGCATCTGGGGTTGAAGATCTCACATGGTTAGTCCCAGCAGTGACAGACACTGGCATCCATAACCCCAAACCTTCTCTGTAAAAGGGAAGGACTGCTTCAGGTTGCAATCAAAACTGAGGTTATTTAGCAAGTGGGTCTATGTTGGGGAAAGCTAAAAGCAAGTGTAGTCTGCATACCTAGGAGCCAGAGTTGCACCCTCTTGGGTAGTACGCCTCACACAAAGTGTGCCCTATCTCAGCTAGGCTTCCCCAGGCTGAGGATCTCCCAGTGAAAGTCTCCTTCTGTCAAGTTCCAAGAAGCTGTGGGTGCAAGCAGCATGGGAGCAGCTTTGCCATGGAGTCATGATGGACATGTGCTGCCTTTTTATGGTGTGCTCCATTGTGTTCCTTGCAGAGTGTAGCACAGGCAGCGAGGACACAGGGGCAGACTGGCAAACAAATATGAAGGGCACTGGGAAGGTGACAAGGTTTGTTCTGAGTTTTGCTGCAGTTGGCCTGCTCCAGGGGGGCTGATCATGAAGAGCGTGAGCATGAGTCACCCTGCACCAGCTGATCAGAGGCTCCAGTCTCCCTTCATGGATAATCAAGACTGTATAGATGTAGCCTAAATGTCTCTGTAAGCATCAGCACTCAACTGTCAGTCAACACTACTACTCACAACTTGTCATTTGACAGAGTAAATTCTTCTGAATCTGATTTTCCAATAAAAGCTTCTAAATCTGTACCTGTTATTTTCTTGCTGGCGGGTAGACATCCAAATGGCATGCTGTCCAGGGAGAAACTCATGACTAAGTCTTCCTGGAATTCACAAAATATATCTTCCTGCTTATTCCACTTTGCAGCTCCTTGTCACGCACATACCCTGAGCTTGCTGACACAAAGGGTGCAAATTCATGGAAAGGGGGAAATCAGAATGTAGCAATATCACTTGATTTTACCTGTTGCTGAGTACCTCCTCAGAAAGGCCGAAGGACAGGGTGTGCTTACAGCTGGAGTGCCTAGGGATCCAGGCTGGAGCACTCATCACAGTCAGGAGCCTGTAGCTGGCAGTGTCAACTGCTGCCAGTTGTATCCCCGTCCCTGGATGTTCTGAAAGAAAGGCTCTGCCATTGGGATGGCTGGTCCCCTTGCAAGTAGGAGTCTCAGCTTTTCTCCACACTAGTTATTTGAAAGAAAGTTTACACTGCAGGGATCAGGACAGTGTTCATGAGTCAGTAAGTCATGAATTTTCCCTGAAAATCTTTAAGCAAAAAAACCCCTCCCTGCCAACTCTACTATAGATCAACATTCAGATCAATATGGTAAAATAATTGCTCCAAATTCATGTTTCTCTATTTAACATAGGTCTGACAAGTTCCCGTTTTGTAACAAAAATGCACACCAAGACTGCTGCAGATAGCATCTGCTTGATTTATATTGATCTGAACTGCCCTATAAATTTGGATGGAAAGACCATGCTAGTAGCATCATTACAGGCAGGTAGAAAGGGAGGAGAGGCAGAAGGTAGCTAAAAAAAAGACTTCAGATTTACTGAGCTAAAAATACTAGAAGTGGCATTCTGATTTGCAGGTTTGATGGAACAAAAGGGGAAGTTTCAGTAGCATTTAGTGGTTTGAATGAAAAGGAATGAAGACTGTGGATTTTTTAACAAAGGCTTCCCTATTTCATGTGTTGATTAATAATTGATGCTACCTAGGTGTTAATAAAAGAAACAGAAAACACAGAGCTTTGAAAAGGGCTTTGTGAAATCCTTTCACTCTCTGTTCATACTGAGCTTTTTTTGCCCTACATAATCTAACCATTTCTTCAGCTCTTCACTTATATTGGTCTCCCTAGTCTGCAGGGTTTTCTAGACCGCATTCCTGATGGAAAAAAAAGAAATTCCTAGGGGAAGGGACAGTCTTTTGCTATTCATTAGGACAGAGCCTCTCTCCGTTGCTGGGATCCTGATCTAAAAGCATGACCTGCAGCTGCAGTCCCAGTGGCAATGATGTAAAGAGTGAGAAGAGTCACCCTTGTCTATGGGCTGAGGATCACATGGTGCTGAGTCTCTACATGGTGCTGTGCACCACTGTCCTGTCTGCAGTGCTGAAAGTACTGCAAGCAGGTAGTACTAAAGGGCAATCAGCCTCCCCTCACTGAGGTCTGTAACTCCATCTTGTGCTGAAGTCATCTCTTAAAAGAACACTAAATATTGTCTTTCATTTTACTTCACAAGCCACAGGTCTGAGCAGCTGCATCTCAGCCACCATAGGAAGGGCTCATATGGGGGAGCTTCATAAAAATACTACTGCAATCTAAAGCAAATGAGATGTTGCTATTCTCACTCCCAGTCCTTCATAGTGTGAAAAGTCAGGCCTCTTGACATGCAAAGGCAAACATAAATTACAGACACTTGTTAATTATTCCTTTGTTCACTTTTACTTTTGCTGAAAATATTCTTATACTGCTACATTATTACTCTCAGTAATATCTGATGCCAAATCTGATACGTATCTCTGGTGTGATGTGTATAATTCATACTTTATCTTTCTTCAGACAATGGCATTAATATTTTTCCTCTTCATTACAATGGAATATATTATACCTACATTTTCAAACAGTTATATAATGTTTCACTTTTGTCTTGGAAATCTTTTTAAGGTGAAGCTAAAGCTTTTGCTGGAACATCAACTTTCAGTCTAAACCTATGTCTAAGACCTTTAGACATCCTTTTCATGTTGAACATCATTCGATTTCTCCCTTTCCAGATGAACTCCAACTAGATTATATCTGGTGAAAAATGGTGAGTAAATAAAACCCTAAGTGTCTGAGATGGGTCTTATATGCAATCCTTCAATGGTAAAGTAAAGGTAGTTCTTCAGTCGTGCTGACTTCATCCCTTCAGGGTTTTTCCATCCCCTTAGACACGTGGTATGCTCTCTCTTTCCTTTTTCTGATGCAATGCAGCCTACATTATTGAAACACTCCATTTCTGATTTACTAATTAGCCTTTATTACCAGAATTGGTCTGACCTTATCTACCTTCAGTACTATTCTTCCTGGCTCTGTTCCTCCAGAGCATTCTCATCTATTCCCATGTAGAATGTGCATTCAGGAGCTTGTTTGGGTTATGAGTCAGAAGATAAGCCCGTCTCCCAGTCTCCAGCTGTAGCTGGAAGGCTCTTGAGGCTGCAATCTCCAATATTCTTTACAGTAATTGTTATTTTCTTTACAAAGTAGATTGAGGGATCAATATCTAAAAGCAGTAGAGATATTATTGTAATTTGCCTGGCATTTGTAATCCAGACTATAGACTACAGAGAAAACTTTACAGGCATAGAAGTTCATGCCCTGAACAACACAAAGTTTTTTCTGCTATTAAGCAGAGAGGGAGTGCCAAGAGCCTCTAGCATGAGGTGAAGAGTCTCCAGAGGGTGGGTAAGGTTTGTTCCACCATGTACTTCTTGCTCTGAGAAGCATGACGGTGGTTGGTGGGAAGCTGTTGCTCCACCTTCTCCTTCCTGAGCAGCTGTGCCAACAGTGCCATGACACAAATGATCAAAATAACATTAACTTTAAACCAAACACTAGCCAACCCAGAAAACCTCTCTGTTGGAGGAGGCAGCTGTAACCTGCTATTTCTCACAAACACGCTTATCTGCTCACCAGCTTAGGTGATGTGTAGGAAGCCTGCCCAAGGGGGCTCATTCACTAGTAACCATCAAGATTACACTAGATTACAGTCAAGTGCAGTTGAAAGGCTAGCACTGCTGTCAGAAACTGTAAATTCAGTCACACAATAAAATGGATGCTACCACAGAGTGACCTGCAGAGCACATGGGAGGTTGCTGGTACTTGGAGTTTCATATAGGCAAAAAGCCTGGAATGTTTCCCTGAGATGCTCTGTTGAGTCCCATAAAACTTAACTGATTTCTTCAGACTCCTAAGCCTGCTACTTTGAATGGAGCAGCAGCACCCTACAAGAGTTCAGGGCCTAAACAAGAGGAATTATATGTTGTTAGATCACTATTCATACCTTGCACTTCAGGAATGTCACGCTACACACGCATAGCAGCATGGCAGCCTTAATGTTTTGCTACACAGATGAAATGCAGGAGGAATTCCCTGCACTATATGAATGTGACTACACCGCTCTAATCACAACATGATTTATCATAGATATTTGGGAAAGAATTTCTGTAAAACACATTTTTGCCTTGATAATGGAGGCATTTTCCAGAAAGTGGAAAGCACTTCTTAAGGCTCTCTGCCTTTTACTTGCCTTCATAATAGACAGATTCATTTTAGACTATTTTTTATTATGTTTATCATATTTTTTAAGCACAATGCATAGCACTTCTAGCAGAACACTGTACAAACCTATTGTGTAATGTTGTTTCCCACAACATTGATTACCTTGTTATATATTTTATTACATTATAGACTTTTAGAGATAGCTGGTACATGGATTGTTCTACAGGTAAAGAGACCAAACTGTTTCATTTTGAGGCATTGTAAAATTATCGACAACATAGAATTGCCCAGTTATGAGCAGGTCGGGGCATATTGTAGTGTTTGGAATAACACCCTCAATTTTCCCTGTAGGTTTTATCCTGAGAGAAGATGATGCAGTCATTATTCATTCTCTTTATAAAGTTACAGCAATTTTGCACTCAGTCCCTCAGTTGAGGGAGCAGAAGGGGACTGTGGCCTTTATTCAGACATAGCCATTTTTCAGGAAAATACAGCTGACAATGACAGAAGACTTCCCAATACTGTACACAAATCAGGGATGGAAAAAACCTCCCAAAAATCCAAAGTATAAGCAATCCTCCTCAAACAAAGAAAATGGTTCTTGTGGTAGTGACCAATTTCCTGTTCCCAAGCAGATGTTCTTGAAAAGGAATGAATTTACCAATTATCTTGGCAAAACTGTTTTTTGTGATTGTGCTAGTAAAACTAGAAGACTGCAAGAGGCTGGCTAAATAAGAGAGCAAAAGTAAGAACTGGCTATAATGTTAGCATGGTGGGAAAGGCCATCACCTGCCTCGGTAGCATTCAGCAGTGGCAGACTAGGAGGCTCCATCCAAATTCCTAGAAATGCTCAAAAAGCATACTCAGCTCCCCAGAGACATAAACCAGCAATCTATCTTTTCAGTGGCAGTGCTCACAAAGAGAGAGAAGCGTGACTGATCAAATTGCAGTGCACATAGAAGGACTGACTTGAGCAAGAAGCAGCTTGGAAAAGGTGAAGCAGTTTTGACTAGATTCATAATAAGCATGAAATGCAACACTATTCAAAGTAAAACAACCCAAGCAGCCTTTTAACTCCACCAGGACTGATGGTCTTGGGCAGGGCTAATGGGCAATTTTCCACTCAAAGAAAATGTGGTGGTCTAAACAGGGAAAGCATACACAAACAAGAGAGGAGACAAGCTACAGAGAAAACGCTAGGAATGCCATGATTGAAAAGCTGTACCAACAAGGGGAAGAAAGGAACAAAATAACAGAAACAAGTAGGCATCCGAGGAGTGAGTACTTGTATGTATGCAACACAAAACAGCAAAGGAAACCAGCAACCACAAACGAACAGAAGATGCCTGTAAAGTTCAGTGGAGTACCAGATGCAAGAGAAGGGCTGAAGCCTGGGATAAACTAGAAGTAAAAAGCCAAACAGACAGTGGGACATAGCTCCCTGTTTTATGTCATGGAGGCACCCCTAACCTTTTGCAAGGAAAGAAAGTGAAATTGCAACAAACCAAAGCAAATTAAAATTGTGTTATGGCATGCTTACAAAACCAGAAACAGCAGCTTAAAAGCATGGTATAAGGGAACGAAGAAGGCTGGGATTTCAAGTAGAGAACAAAGATGACAAAGAAGCCTCTGCTTTTATGAAAATGTGACCCTAACAACCCTGAAGCCAAAAGAAATGTTTCTGTCATAGACAAATGGCAAGCTGAAGGTGTAGCAGGAGGAACTGAATGTTCTGTTCCATCAAGGCAGACAGAAGGCTTGTAAATTGCTATTATGTTGGGTTTTTTTTTGATGTACCAGGATGTCTTCCAGACTTGTTACATGTGATAATAGATGAAACAGTTTGGCTAGTATAGGAACTGATTCCAAGAAAATCAGTTCCATTACAAGAGCAAAACAACTAACAATGGGAGCCACAAAGAGAATGCAAAAGGAGATTGTATTGTTACAGAAGCCGAGTTGGACGAGTAGCATGTTTCTTGCTTAGAAATCAGACAAGCTATTTGCCAGAGACCCTTATGCTTCAAACAAAGCATTAAAAGGACTCAACATCAAAGGCATGCAATTGGAGAAATATAAACTGACTTGACATCAGCAAAACACCACTGGCAGGCAGTGCCAATGATAGATATTAGTAAATGTCATGAGATCTAATTCACCGTATTTGGGATGTCATCAGGTTGATAGAAATGGCAAAGAATGACATTTGGGGTAAAAACTAAAGGTAAGACTTTCAGTGTTATCAAAAAGTTGTAAAACCAAGATTCTTAGGAAGTCACATCATAGCAGATGTGGTCTTGGTGGCACAAATACGATAGTCTAGGGAAGGCTGCTGCAAATCATGGCAGAAATCCTTACAGTCTTCTGGGACCATCCAGGAGTGCAGGACTGCAATTGGAAGCTGTGTCACATGCAAGAATCCACTGGCCGCGCAAGGGCCATGATCTTGCTTTAGAGAGAGACAGAAGTAATAAAACACAGCCACACTGGAGGGATTCAGTCAGCTTCCAAGCTAGCAGCACTGGTAAACTTACTACACATTTTTTTTACCCTTTAACCTTACTTAAACCTTTAGGTTTAAGTAAGCTTTCATGATTACTATTATACAAACGTGCTATATAGTTACCTCAACATGGCTTAGCTATCCCAGATGTCAGAGACTGCCTACCCATCCCAAAATATTCCGATATCTACAGAAAGATGTGACAGAGGATACAGAAGTGACATTAGGTGGCTTCTGTGTTCAAGACTACACTGAAAGAGGGGCTTGCAGGACCGTGTATATGTGACAACTACATGGGAAATACATCCAGTGTGTTCAGCTGTAGGAAATCTTCAAATAGAAGTGATTACAAATAACTAGATATATTTTCAAAGCCATTATTGTCAGCTTCTGGAAGCTTTCATTACTTGCCACTGATATTGCAGAGCTGGCATTTAACTATACACTTTAGGAGACTGAGATGTACCTAGCTGGCTTCTTTTCCAAAGGGAATCATAACATGAAGCATGGCAGTTCACCAAAAATATGACATCACCTACTTGAAAGAAATACAGGCAACTGAATGACACAGAAAACATTAATCAACGTAGTTATGAGATAATTTCAAGACAGAGGTTAAAAAGAGTCTGAGGACAAGCTATCTAAAATAACAAACTGCAAGTGTTCATACCAGTTGTTTTGTCGGGAGGGTGAACAACTGGGGCAAGGCATGATCTGCCTCTGAAGGCTAGTGAGATGGAGTGAATGGACCATGACGACATCATATGCAAAAGCAGGCATATCACAGCAAAAGTTTTCTCCAGGACACATTTGTGCCAATCTGGAATAAAAGCTGGGAAAGCAGAGATGCCATAGCCAGCGGACCATAAGAGCCTGTGGTCACTGCAGATATTTGTGGGAAAATTAAAAAGCAATTAAAGTAAGTCACCTTCCTAACAGACCTGGCAGCATTGCAGGGATGGAATTTTTCATTGCCATCATCTAGTGTGCTTCTAATGAGAACTGCTGCTTGCACTCCTAGGGACCGTAGATATGGACAATGTAAACACAGCAGCTGCTCTGGACAATGCGAGGAAGATGCGAGAGGTCAGTAAACTCATGATGTGGTTTCATAGGTGAAATTGAAGTTACACAAAGCTTCATTCAAGTTACCTGTGTCTAGGAGGTTAATTATATCAGATCACTGCTACTGGAAGAGGGCTAGAAATGTTTTTTTTATGTCCAGCACAAAGTTATGTGATTACCACAATTTGCCATTTCTGCAGCAAAATTTACTGAAGGCATTTGGTGCTCCTTGTGGAAACCACAGGAAAAAAACACAAATGTGAAAGAGGGACTTGGTAGTCCAAAGGTGGGGCTCCCATTCTTGACTGTGATGGATTCATCATTCAAGTTCTTTACTCAGCAGTGAAGAAGGATTTTTAGCTGGGTCTTCCATATTCCAGGAGAACACCTTTGACCAGAAACGTATTCTGTTCTGAGATCACTTGGCTTTTCTCATGAGTTTCTTTCCCTTAATCCTCCATGTTTCTGTTATTTTAGGGGGAAAATGAGGGGAGGAAATAACTATTTTTATTAAGGATATGCTGCAGAAAATCAATGGGATGAGTGTCCATAGAGGAATAGCAGGCCAGATGATACTCCCCCAAGCACTCTCTCATCCTTCACTACTTCAGCTCAGGGGATACTCTGACTTAGATGTGCCTCTGCCTATTAGTTTTTTCTTGTCCAGTGTCTTTTTGAGTCTCTGTTAACCTTCAGTAGTTACTTCTTTGTCTCATTCTTGTTTCATGCTTGCACACTGAGCACAACCAGCTGTCTTAAGCTTTTGCTTGATTCCTGTATATGGAGTTATAAACCAACCTTTTAAATAAAGAAAATCCTTGAAGTGGCACAAGGCTCATGGTCTGTAGCTACATTAATTTATAAAAAAGTCCTTGTTAAAGACAAGAAAAATAAAATACTGTAGATTTTTCATTTTACCAGATCATTATACCAGTAGCATCACTTCAAATTTAGCTCCTATCCCCACTAAAGATAGCTTTAAATATTTATATACTGAATGGAAAGTTACATTCATCAAGATGTATGATTAAATGACACTAATATCTTCCTCATTAATTTCTTCAGTGCTCCTGAACATGAGCCTCACACTGCATTTTTCTAAGAAGTCCTGAACTCTAGCTTGTATTTGCACTGGCCACCACACATCATCTGCAGGCATGTGAAGCTCCTTCCTACATCTGCCTATATACCTCCTTTAGTGATGGCAAGAACGGGTCTGGGCTGAGTACAGAGGCTGGCTGGGCACATTCTTCCCAATGCCACCCATTCTGCTCCACTTGTTCCTCTTCTCTCAGGCAAGTCTTGTGGGTAAGTTTTGAACCAGAAGGGAGTTAGGGCTGACATTAAGAATTCAAAAGCCAGAATCATCTACCATTGCACACAAGTAGTATTGATCTCTGTTCANACAAATAACTAGATATAATTTTAAAGCCATTATTGTCAGCTTCTGGAAGCTTTCATTACTTGCCACTGATATTGCAGAGCTGGCATTTAACTATACACTTTAGGAGACTGAGATGTACCTAGCTGGCTTCTTTTCCAAAGGGAATCATAACATGAAGCATGGCAGTTCACCAAAAATATGACATCACCTACTTGAAAGAAATACAGGCAACTGAATGACACAGAAAACATTAATCAACGTAGTTATGAGATAATTTCAAGACAGAGGTTAAAAAGAGTCTGAGGACAAGCTATCTAAAATAACAAACTGCAAGTGTTCATACCAGTTGTTTTGTCGGGAGGGTGAACAACTGGGGCAAGGCATGATCTGCCTCTGAAGGCTAGTGAGATGGAGTGAATGGACCATGACGACATCATATGCAAAAGCAGGCATATCACAGCAAAAGTTTTCTCCAGGACACATTTGTGCCAATCTGGAATAAAAGCTGGGAAAGCAGAGATGCCATAGCCAGCGGACCATAAGAGCCTGTGGTCACTGCAGATATTTGTGGGAAAATTAAAAAGCAATTAAAGTAAGTCACCTTCCTAACAGACCTGGCAGCATTGCAGGGATGGAATTTTTCATTGCCATCATCTAGTGTGCTTCTAATGAGAACTGCTGCTTGCACTCCTAGGGACCGTAGATATGGACAATGTAAACACAGCAGCTGCTCTGGACAATGCGAGGAAGATGCGAGAGGTCAGTAAACTCATGATGTGGTTTCATAGGTGAAATTGAAGTTACACAAAGCTTCATTCAAGTTACCTGTGTCTAGGAGGTTAATTATATCAGATCACTGCTACTGGAAGAGGGCTAGAAATGTTTTTTTTATGTCCAGCACAAAGTTATGTGATTACCACAATTTGCCATTTCTGCAGCAAAATTTACTGAAGGCATTTGGTGCTCCTTGTGGAAACCACAGGAAAAAAACACAAATGTGAAAGAGGGACTTGGTAGTCCAAAGGTGGGGCTCCCATTCTTGACTGTGATGGATTCATCATTCAAGTTCTTTACTCAGCAGTGAAGAAGGATTTTTAGCTGGGTCTTCCATATTCCAGGAGAACACCTTTGACCAGAAACGTATTCTGTTCTGAGATCACTTGGCTTTTCTCATGAGTTTCTTTCCCTTAATCCTCCATGTTTCTGTTATTTTAGGGGGAAAATGAGGGGAGGAAATAACTATTTTTATTAAGGATATGCTGCAGAAAATCAATGGGATGAGTGTCCATAGAGGAATAGCAGGCCAGATGATACTCCCCCAAGCACTCTCTCATCCTTCACTACTTCAGCTCAGGGGATACTCTGACTTAGATGTGCCTCTGCCTATTAGTTTTTTCTTGTCCAGTGTCTTTTTGAGTCCCTGTTAACCTTCAGTAGTTACTTCTTTGTCTCATTCTTGTTTCATGCTTGCACACTGAGCACAACCAGCTGTCTTAAGCTTTTGCTTGATTCCTGTATATGGAGTTATAAACCAACCTTTTAAATAAAGAAAATCCTTGAAGTGGCACAAGGCTCATGGTCTGTAGCTACATTAATTTATAAAAAAGTCCTTGTTAAAGACAAGAAAAATAAAATACTGTAGATTTTTCATTTTACCAGATCATTATACCAGTAGCATCACTTCAAATTTAGCTCCTATCCCCACTAAAGATAGCTTTAAATATTTATATACTGAATGGAAAGTTACATTCATCAAGATGTATGATTAAATGACACTAATATCTTCCTCATTAATTTCTTCAGTGCTCCTGAACATGAGCCTCACACTGCATTTTTCTAAGAAGTCCTGAACAATAGCTTGTATTTGCACTGGCCACCACACATCATCTGCAGGCATGTGAAGCTCCTTCCTACATCTGCCTATATACCTCCTTTAGTGATGGCAAGAACGGGTCTGGGCTGAGTACAGAGGCTGGCTGGGCACATTCTTCCCAATGCCACCCATTCTGCTCCACTTGTTCCTCTTCTCTCAGGCAAGTCTTGTGGGTAAGTTTTGAACCAGAAGGGAGTTAGGGCTGACATTAAGAATTCAAAAGCCAGAATCATCTACCATTGCACACAAGTAGTATTGATCTCTGTTCACCACACATAGATGATAATGACTACTCAGGGGTAGGTTTTTTATTTTCTCAACCTGTGGGAGTTTTTAAGCTTTCACAAGTTTTCTGTATTTCTTATCAAAGCATAAGGTTGAAATACTGAAAGCCAAGTCAAATCCACTTCCTTTCCTTCCTTCTGGGTCTTATTGTTGAAAGTGTCTTTCAATTTCAAATATATTCTTCTTTATTCTAGTTTTACCTTTGGGAAGAAGTCATATGTCATCCTTAATCTGCTCCCTTTTTCCCACTGTCAAGCAAATGGCCACACCTCTGGCTATGCCCTCTCACCACATCCGTCTGAACAGTGGGTCCTCAGTACTCTCCCTCTTACTGCTACTATAGTACCTATCCAGCACAACATCTACAGACCTTAGCCAAGTCTCACAACACTTGTTCTTGAGCAAGCAAGCATATTAACAGATAAGCATATTAGCAGATAGGCATACTAACTCCACAGGGCCATACCTAATTTCTTAGCTCCCATTATGTCTCTTTTAATGACAGGACACAGCAGGCAAGGCCATTTAGTCCAGTTTGGACCCCTAGGTTGCATCTTTGCTTGCCGCAGCAATAGCAGCAGTAGTAGTCATTTAGTATTATTACTGCAGGAGCTGGCAGTCTTTTTTGTGCCCCTGGAACCACCATGCCAAGGAGAGAATAGCCACAAAGCGAACAGGAGTTCCCTGCCTTCAGGGAGACTGCAGCATAGCAGAAAGGTAAGGGCTTGGGCAGATGGGAGAGCACAGGAAGCAGTAGGATGGCACTTGCTAAAATGATGGCCTATTCACACTCACAGCAGCACACAGGCAGCCTAATACTCTCAGGTTGCCCATGGACAACTGCAACAACAGCCATGCATCCTTCATCTGCAAACAACCACGAAACCAGCCTTATGGTTCTTCCAGCTGTCACCTGAGTACACAAAAATCAACCACCAGAACCAGAAGTCTGCTAAAATCCAGACTTATGGATGCAGAAATGGGAACAACTGAGCAGGGCTGGTACCCAGAGATGTGCTAAACTGTCTGCAGCCCCAGCCACATTGTCATCACAAATACTTGAAAAATATCCCAGAGAAAATAACCATGGTTATACTAAAAGGTATTCTGGCCTCCTGAGTGCACCAGGGATGATCAGTGCCCTAGCAACTTTTGTCAGTGACACTAGAAATAGCAATTCAAAAAGGGACCTAATTCATTGACATTTGTTCAATGAAATCTCACACTGATGCAATTTTGGGTAAATGCACATAGGTGGAGTCAATCCACTTCTACTTCAGATAAATAGCATTTATTCATTTCCCATGACCACAAATCAGCAGAATGAATCTGCTTCAACCCAGCATAGTATGTCCAATTAGCTGATCAAGACGCTAGAGGTCATTTTTTGCAAATTGATATGGACATGTTTTTAAGCCAGCTCCATTTCTGCAAGAATCCCAGAAGACTGAAACTGCAACATGAGATAGGCAGAAGGAATGACAACAAAGTAAAACAGAGAGTAACTGGAGATTCGGTAAAAACCTGATAGACACTGAATGGCTTTGTGCAGTGTTTCTAATGCCTTGGCTTAGTGTTATGACTAAGACAGCATTGGAAAGCCCTGAGCCTTTCATCTCTGGTTCTGGCCCAGATCAGCCCCTGATGTCAAGAAATCCCTGGACATGGCAGTGGGGTCCCCTCTCCAGACCTGGTGCCATGGTGGCTCACAGCAGGAACATACAATATGTGCACTGTCCATATAACAGTGTTGAGCCGCCGAGTGGGGGAAAGACAACACTGCGCTCCTTCAGCATTGCTCCAGCTTCTCTCTGAGCCTCCTGATAGATGAGGAAGTGCCATAATTCGACATTAGGGTGCTGCACCTCGCCAATGCGCTGTTAACAATTCAAACACAGAAATGAGCTCCAGTGTTTGCATGCAAGGCTGCTGGGCTAACAGCAGCAGTACACGCTCTCATCTCTCAAATCAGTCGTCAACGGAGTTTTAATTTATTTGCTCAGAACTATTTATCTACCTTTTTAAACCTTACACAAACAAGGTTTCAGCAATTTAAAAGGTTCTAAACCATTTCCACCTCCCTATTTCATTCCAATGTTGAAAGAACAGATACCTCATATGCATTATTAAACACCAAAGATGGGAACAGAACTGGAAACCAGACAAACTAAAGCTAAACAAAATATACATGACAGTTTATATGTTATGTTTTTGCTCAGCTCCAAAAGACCCAGAAGAAATTGCCCCATGATACCCTGCTTGTGTTATGTACCATTTAGAAATCAGAACCTAAGGAACAGCTTTAGCAATGTTTTGTCAGCAGATAAGCTGGCTAAATGTTAACCATTTTTTGCAACCCCTAATCAGAGGGTTCCATTCATACAGCTGCGCTGAACTCTGAACCTTGAGTTAATGTGTCTCTGTTTTACAGGAAAGCTTTGCTCACACTGCTTGTGGATTCTGCAGACTTCACAATGTGACCTCCTGCTGCCAGCTCAGGAGGCAGTCTGATGCTGCCTCTTCTTAGGTCAGGTTAGTTAACAAGTTCACATCAGGTCCAATGTTTAGCTTGTTGAGCACAACTTGTGGTTTCCAAATGAGGAGGACCATCCTGAAAGCAGAGATTTACAGTCTGAGAGAAAGTGCTGTGATTTGGAAAGTCACGTTAGATAGACAAAAATAGTTCCAAATCCTGTACAGGAGTGAAGCAAGCCTGAAACATACTCCTTGCCTGGGAAATGCTCTGACAGCGGAGCATTTACAAGTCCTCAAGAGTCTTCCTCCACAAAAAAAGTAGAAAATGGGACAGTTTGGTGTTTATGGATTGTATATCAATGTGGTCTATTTTTTAAATGTGAACAAGAGAGTCACATTAGCTCCTCATTTAATTGGTCCTAATTATTAAAAAGTAAACAGAGATAAGGGACATAATTGCAGCAGAAGTGCTAGATTTGCATAGCAAAAGTTGAATTGGTAATTTAGTATTGTTTTGTGATTTTTCAGCAGTGTGGAGCTGAAGTTAAACTGATGCAGTTAAACTGGTTGCAGGGCAGATGCAGATTCCTGGGGTAAAAATGATCTTGCAGAACAGCTCGGTGGCTCCCTGGTCTGTCATAGTGGGGTGAGGAAGACTGGAGAATCTGAAGAGGAAAAAGCATCTAACAATTCTGTCTGTCCAGGACTGCCTGGATTTGGAGAATATTTTGTGGGCAGTGCTAGGCCAGCATCCCCACATGACACAGCCATGCTCCCTCTTCGCCTCCCAGATTCTGTGGCTCTAGGACTGAGCTACAGCAAGAACATGGGGCAAGTCTTGCTCTAGGTATCTTGGGTAAAGAGGCTTTGTTTCGGTGTGCGGCTGCAGACTTACCCTGTCTCTTCTTTGTCCTATGAACCTCGTTTTATCACAGCTCCTGTTGAGACATTTTATTTTTCCAGACAGGAAATACAGCTGGGTCACAATTCAGTAAACCATCCCTACCCCACACAATAATTTGTCACACACGTAACTGTAACTTTAGCATGGACCTGAAGGGGATGTGAGCCCATACTCAACCTGTTGTCCATGCTAAATCATTTTCCTGAGTGAGGACAGCACGAAGGATCAATCCGTAGCTGAACTGGGGCCTTGCCAGATTTTATTTCTGAGATCACAGATGGGTTTTTTTGCTGTTGTTTAGCTTGAAATAACCCCAACTGCATGGCAAGAATTTGTTTTATAACACAAGAAAAGATACATGTTTTATACTCTTCTATAACTCAATGACAATTGAAATGATAAAGCTCACTAATTTATTTCTGGTCAGAAAGCAGAGATGAACATTTTCAGCTCAAAAAGTGAATGTTTTTCAGACTTACAAAAGGTAAGAACTCAGGCTGATAACTGAGACTGCACTGTGGTCTTATTGCAGACTTCATCAAAAGTTCCTGGGTAAATTAGTTCTCCTTACATGCAGTCTGAGAAGTAAACCTTTTGTAGAGGTCCTTAGAGTACTGCAAAGCAGTCCTGTGAACATAACATCATCAGTACAGGGATTATATTTAATTTTCCCATTGTACAGCTCCAAACACACTCTGACATTAAACAAATAAGGGATGGTAGCAGAGAACAGGGTCAAATATAATCCCATGCTAAAAATGCAATGCTGGTGATTATATTAGCTTTGGATTTGAGCACAGATAAAAATACCATTTTCTGACTGTGTTACAGCTGTGGCCAGGATGAGCCCTCCACCAGCTCCCAGCAACCACACTTCTGGCCTGAGGAGCTAAACTTTAGACTCATGCAACGAGCAGCAGTAACATAGAAGCCTCCCGTCTCCATCCACATCCTTTGAGTGTGCACCACACTGCTAAAGCTCAGTGTCTGTTGCAGTATTGGTAACAGGCTATATATAAGTCTGTGGACCCCTGCTCCTAATTTGGGTATGAATCCTGACGGAACAGGCTCAGCCTTGTGGGGTGCAGGAGGCAGCAGAGCCTTGAATCAGAGCCTGACACTGCCCTACCACCTTGTTCAGCTCCTCTCCAACCCTAACATGACACCTCTGCTAAGGCTTTTCACAGAAGTACTGCAGTCCTCAGTGTCTTTCCTGTCATGGCCCTCCTAAAACTAGCTGTATCCCAAATGCCCTTCCCTTCCCAGCCTCCAGGAAGACTTTTACAGCCTATGATGTCTCACCTAGATGGATGTCCTTCTCTCTGGGATCTTTCTGTACTCATTTAAGAGTGGGAAAATAATTTCCTCCTAAGAAATTATATAAACTTTACTTGTAAATCCCTAGTGACTCACCACCCTCATCAGCAAATTTCTGTTACCATTTTTTTACGTTAGATACACTCCAAATCATATATACATGTGTTCTAGGCTTCTGCTATGCAAAGGATTTCCAACATACTGAAGCAAAACCTGATAACTGCTTAGGACTAAGCAGTATTATCTGATTTTTTTTAGTATCTCAAGAACAGTAATCGTACATTACTCTGCAGTAAAGCCATTATATAATGACCCATCTGTGGAAGAAAATTTCCCATGAGCCTAGTGGTAAAGAGATGACCCACTTTAGCTGCCTATCATTTCCACACAAGGAAGAGGAGCATGGCTGTAACGCCCAAAACTGCCTCTCCAGGCAGGTTGATGAGAAGTAGAAGCACATGGATGGATACTGTCTTGCTTGAATAATATATAGCATGGGTAGGCTGCAATGTTACTGTCTGTATCTGTTTAGATTTACCTCTGTGGTCACTGAGGGGTAGCAGAAGCATATAGTGTTATGTGCAATCACAGAATCCATCCCTCTCCTTGTGGAAGGAGGCTGCATGGCTTTCATTAAACATTTTTTTATCCCTAGCTAAGAACTGTACACAATCAATCCATAAGCTGGAAAGTAAAACATATCTTTTATAGAGATTAATGAAAACTCAAACTGAAGTATAAGCACAAAGGGTCAGTCTGTGATGTCCTTATGGCCAGAGAACAGCACTAAATGTGGTTTGGTGGAAGCGCATAGTGGACACAAGGGAGCTAAGAGGTTAGCCAGTGTCAGTAAAGCACCACAGGCAGACAAAATCACAAGAAAAAATAAAAGAGAAAGACAGTTCCATACTGCCAGGGTTGCATGGAACCGGATAGGTTTTCCTCTGCTGAGAAATGTTGCCTAATATTTGGTACCTTGGTACACAGAGTCCCCTCTCTCAACAGATTTTCACAAAGATACCACATTTCAGATTAACCCATCTGAAGCTATATATGTTCCTCTGTATTTTTGTTACATGCATGCATGTTATATACAGCTAAAAGGCATATACTACAGAGTATATAATAGATGTTATCAACTTTACAGTGTCCAGAATATCCTGTAAGAAAAACAGCAGTGACCCAAGCCAGTAAAAGGTAACGAATTTCTTCCTGTGCTTGTAGCACATGGAGGAAGGATGCAACTTCTCAAAACTGAAGTGGCTCTGCAACTCGTTTCCTTTGCAACTGCCTGACTTTCTACAAGCAGGTTGATTTACTTCTCTAATTGTGCCTCCTGCAAGGCAACTGTTGGAGCTGCACTGAGGCATTCTTCAAGTTGGCTGTACTTCCAGATGATGACAAGATTTTGGTTTGTTTGTTTCAGGGGACATTTTTTGTTTTGCAATTTCCCTCTTTAGGCTTGCAGGTAAGATTTATAGCTTGCTTTGTTTTTATGCAAAAGCAATTATTCATTTCCTTTCTGCGTGAAAACTTTCATGTGCTCTTTTCTAGCTGCTTTCCTTTCTGAATGCTGATTTAGATTCAAGAAGTCCTAGCAATAATAGTTCAAATTTTCAATTGCTGATCAGCAGTTAGAAGACAGAGGGCACTAGGGCTAGATGCAAGCTGCAGTGCTGATGGGGAAAAGCAGCTGAATAAACAACACCAACAATCACCTACTTGCTCCTATGTGAGCAAGATACACACACACAGCCATGCAGAGAGGATGGACTGGTGAATCTCTCCCTTGATGTGTATCTTCCCATGGAGAGGGCCTTAGAGTAATTATTTGCATGGCTTGATAAACCTTCATCTGTTTGAGGAGCTACTTTCTTTAACCAAGAGATGTTAAAGCAGACCCTTAATACACAAACAGTAAAAGAGGTTAATCTCCTTTGTGCTTATTTTACACCAAACTGACTGCCTTCATATTGTATGTCAATGACAGACATCCTCCTTTTCTACCCAGCCCATTACGCACCACCAGCAACTGCCGGTATTGCCCCTCAGGGTAACTGATTCATTGAGGAGTCTTTGAAACTGAGTCCCACAAGCTTTCTCCTTTACCACAAAGCATAAACTCTGATTTATCTTCATGACCATGCACAACTGCAAATATAATTGTCCATGACAAAAATAACCTCCTAGCACCCAGCCCAGCTTTCAACTCTAGCCATTTCTGAAGTGCAAACCACACATATTTACAGTTCCACTGCTGAAAAGCAGGGGTTTGGAGTCAGCATGTCCTTCTGGGTTGCAGCTTACACAACCCAAAAAAGCCTTTCCTAAAGCTTAACCCTTTCCTAAGACAAAGTCCCCAAGTGAAGAAAGCCAGCAGGAGACCTAAAAAAAAAATAGGTCTGGGACACACAGCTGAAGTTCAATTTGTCTCTGATTACAGCTCCAGAAGCATGCCCCATGTTTGTAAGCCTGTGGAAAAGAATATATGGACACCAAAGTTTGGGGGTGATAGACTTGAAGGCTTGGCAGACATGGTTGGTTAGCAGTAAGGTACTCAGAGGTTGTACAGAGTGAATCTTCATATTCAATGCAGTGCAGCTCACTGTCCCACTGCTGTTTACAGTGCACTTTGCAATTGCATCTGCAGTGTCTCTTGCATGAACAAGAATTCTCTTATTTCCACAGATGAGGAAATTGCATCACAGAGGGACTGAACAATTTTCCCTCAGTCACGCAAAGTCAGAAACAGACCACAAAAACATCTGATTCATCTTGCTGGCTTGAATCACGAGATGGCAGTTCCTTGGGATGAAGAGAACAGGCCACTTTTTCAATAGCAGGTCGTAATTGCTCCACCACAGGGAAGATTGTGAGGCCATACTTATTTGAAACCATTGACATAATTTTGAGAGGTTAATAAAAAGTGAACCATCATTATGAAATGATTGTTCCAGTCTCTGTTCTTGGTTCTGTCATTAGCACTTCAATCCTCTGCACCTTTCTGAAATCATAGCATTTTTCTCCCTTTTCTTAATCTAAGAACTTCATCCACAGGTTCTGTATATAGATTTGCAATTTTAGGTAAATGGCTTTGTGAGTGATCTTAGAAAATAAATGCAGTGGTCAGATCTTACTGCCCATATATCTGCTTCCAGAACCTAGCCTAATTTATCACAATAGAGTGTTAACTCCTAACAAAGGCCAAGATTTGACTAACCAAGCTCTTTGATAAACTCTGAGGAAGCCTGCACAGAATACAGTATCATCTTTCTTAAGTGCTCAATTTGAATTAGATTTCAAAGAATGTAGGGGGAATAAAGAAAAAAATCCTAAACCCATGAACTAAAAAGGAAATAAAAAGAAATGAGTAGAGCAAGGAAAGCTTTTAATAATGTAGAGATCCAGTTCTTCAAGTAGAAAGAAGTTTAATCAATTTTAATATATTTAAACTAGGAAACATTTTGTAAGAAACATTTCAGATAATTCATTCCATTAAAAAAAATAAATTACCAGAGATGTGTGATGGAAAGCTGGAATGATTCAATACCAGGATGGCTAAGGATTCCTAGTGGGCTCCTGATTATTTTCTTGGCCAATGCTTGCTCGAATTTCCTGGGTCCAACTTTTTTCTGCTTCTGTTGCTAGCTGCACAGTAAACACAAGGAGTGAGCATACTGGGTCAAGGAGACTATGGAGGTGACAGAAACAGTTAAGCTTCCAGGGAGGTATCAGCATATGGAATGGTACCAAGGAACCAGAGCACTTCCCAGAGGAAAGCATCACCAGCCAGACAGAGGAAACAGAGAATGTTTTCAGGGACACTGGTGTTTTCCTTGGTTGAGCTGACCAGAACTGTGCAAAGTTCTTTGTATCTGAGTGGTGCTAGATACCTAATTTTCACAGCAAAGAAAGATAGCTTTGGGCCTTGTATACTGACTTGTACTTGTTACTGTGGGTTTCTCTTTCCTTCCCATTTTTGTTTTTCTTCCCCTTCTCTATTATTTCTGAGGGAGAGAGAGCAGTGCCATTTCTGTTTCAGAAACTCCAGTCTTTGAAACTCATAGCAGTTCCCCTGGACTCCTAAGAGAACAAAATCAGGACAGTTATCCAGTACTCAGTGGGAGTAGATCAAGGAGACAGATTACAGTCTGGGGAGCTGCAAAAAGCTCTTTCTGTCTCTGCATATAACTATGACCCTGACTGCTCGACAGATGCTGTGGGAATCTCTTTGCAAACTTATCTATTCAGATGAGAAATAGGCAAGGAATGGAAGAATTACAACAGGATCACTGTTTTGCCTCCTTCTACCTCAACGAGAGGGTCTTCATTTTTTAGGGTGTGTAAGCTGTCCAGAGGATTCGGAAGAGGCCACAGGAAGAGTAATGAAGGCTAGTGTAGCTATGAGAAGTTGTAGTTTGAGGCTCCACTGGCATGTGAAGTAACAGCAGTGGCCCTACCATTTCTGGGACGTGTTTTCCTCTTCGTGTTTTGGTTTCATTTCTCAATGAGAGTATTAAAGAGGAAAAATTTGGACATGGCTCAATTGCAAGTAACATGGTTTATTCACACATGCACCCATGAGTCCCTGTGATTTATACAGTGTAAGAAAAAGAAAATTGGTCAAGGTCCCAAGCTAGTAAAAGGACTGCAATATTATATCTTTGTACCACTGGAACAATTGGTGGAAAATTGTTCCAAGAAAGTATAACTTTCCTGAAGGAAGGTTTTTCTTTTCCAACACCCTGTAAGTTCTTCTAGTCTAGGAACTATAATGGAAAAGATTTTAAGGAGGCATAAAAGAAGTAACTCACCTGTCAAATGTAATGCTATTTGTCTTGTAATCACTGCATTCAGGAGCCTTCTTTGCCTGCTAAAAGTTTCTTCTGGGTTCAGTTATTCTGGGGGATGAATTCGTCTACATTAGGCATACACAAAATGGTTGAGTCATCTACATGTCCCAGAACCTTTTCCTTCGCCACCCTGTGGCACATTTGCTGCCTGGTGGGACAGTGAAGAACAGTTGGCACAAGTGGAATAGAAATCTCTTGCATGCTGCCATGGGATTCTTTCTGTTTTCCTGCTTCCAGATGTGGGGTGCTAAATACATTTTGGGGTTGCCATTGGAAGCTAAGTGCTCAGCACTCTCAGCTCTCCAGCTGAACCTAGCGCTCAGTCTTTAGCTCAGGCAAAACAGCCTCGAGGATCCAGACACCCTGCTGAACTGTAACCTCTTACGATGCTGCAGGAGCAAACTCCTTTGATATGGAGTTATGTCATGAAGTTTTTTGTTTTCTACAGTGTTTGTCACTTAGGCATCTTTTATCACTTCCATTTGGTCATTGCTTAGAGTTCACCCCCTTCCTGTTAGTATAGTGCTAATAAGAATTAATGTCTTTCAAAAGTGTCCTTTTAAGCACCTTAAACAATTTCTGAACTGAGCAGAGTATCGTATCCCATAAGCAAGCACAGATGTTTTTAAATAGACTAGAGGTATACGCTAACATCTAAGTGTTATCAAACATGTTGCAATACCATGAGTTAGTCTCAGGAGCTTGCCTGACTGTCAAAAGGTTTAAAAGAAAATACTTATCTGGTTACACCATAATTGCATTATTCAGAAGTGCTTTGGAACCAAGCCTAATATATAGGATCAGTCAGGTCCAAAAAGTGCTCCCAGGAGACTTCAAGCTCTGGTTTAGGAGAACCAGTGAGCCACCTTCTTCATGGTGGTGTTGACAAGCTCTCTCAGTAATGATGCTCATAGGTATTTTTCATTAGCTATGGGTGGAATAGGTTTGACTTACATGTGATTACTCTGATTTCCTACAGTACTTCTCTGCTGCCTGACTCTGTTAATATGCTGAAATCTGGAAGGGGAAACACATTGTCTTGTGTGCTTTTAGTGTGGCTGCTCACAGATGAAAAGGGCTTCTGCAGTGCCAGAGATGCCTGACACATCTGTCTGCCAGTCCCTGACACTGCAAAGTTGGTATCTGGAGAGACTGGGGAGCACTGAGGGCTGACAAGTGGATGTAGAGGTTGGGACAGTCTGGAGTGTGGGAAGAAATCTAGCTGGTACAAAGGGAGAACTGAGACATCTCCCTGCCTTTGACACATCCATGATGGAGGATTTGGGGAACATTTGGAGGATATCTGGATCTGTTAATCTTTTTCATGCCTTCTGTTTTATTTTCATTTTCAATATTTAAATCTGATTTTTCCTGCAGGAATGGTTTTGGGACAGCTTGCACTCCAGTGACAGCAGTCTTCTTTGTTATTTAACTATAATTCTTTACCAGCTTTTAGATACTCCAAGGAGGGGGCAACATTCCCTCAAGGTACACTTCAGCTGTGAAGCAAAGTAGGGGTATGTGGTAGGTGGAACATGGAAGAAGAGGTTAGCACACAGAAAGAAGTGTTACTCTGTTGAGTTTTAAGGTACAAAGGGAATAGTGCTATACCGTAAAATGCCTTTACATCCCTTCATTCATTTTCACTGTAGTATAAAATGCCCTAAATATCTCTGTGCTTCTCTTCTTATTGGAAAGCACGTAAAGAAGAACATCAAATGATTAAAAGTGCCCTGGTGCACTAAATAGATAACAACAACAACAACAAAAATGGGGGAATAAAAAAAGAAGGCCAAATCTAACACACTAGAATCATTTTGTGATAAACCAAATTAATTCTTTAGTATGATGCATTGATGTGTGTGAGGTTCTTAGCTTATCTGCTGTTAGGAGATTTTATGCTGCTTGCTCCAGCATCACAAATACCAGCCAGAGGATGGTTGGTTACCCATATGTTTAAGTAGTTACAGAACAATAAGCTTTTGGGTTTGCTGGATACTTAGAGTGCTTCAGTCTCCCTGTTCTTAGACTGAAAAGAGTCATACATAGACCCTGGGAGTTCAATGAAAAAATAATGGGACACACTCACATCATAAATGAGATTTGGATCTTGCTTAGGCTTGACAGTATTCAAACAGAAAAGCATATAAGTCTTTTTCATACTTACTAAAGCCTCCAATACATAATTCATCCCTTCTACTTTGCCCAAAGGTAGTTCTTTCTCACATCGTCAGAAAGATTAACAGAGTCTTCCTTCAGGAGACTTGATTTTGGGCTGGTTTCCTGGGTTTGGCTGTGACAGTTATTTTTCTCCTTCTTAGTAGGTAGTGTGGCCATGTGTTTTCAACTTTATCCTGTGTTCTCTTGCCCTGCAACAACACTTTGTTTCCTGCAATGAAGGTGAGGTAAAGGGTCACCTCTGTGATGCAGTGTAACCAGTACTGAATGCCTTCCTCAATAACCACTATCTGCCAACAAGGTGATGTGCCTGTTGCTTTGTGCAAAATAAAAGATTTGTTCATTCAATAGCAATGTTTTAGATAGAAGACCTTATTTGAGATTAAGTAATTAAAATATAATAACTCCATCATGAATTTCCATTTTGATATAGTGGTGTCTACGATGATCGCAAAGACTTGTGGCCCCTACATGACGGTGAAGAAGAAAACACAGACAACATCTTTGATAGCAAAGAGGGTGACTGATCACAGAATTCAGTGGAAAGGTAGAGCAATCTGAGTGTTTTCAGGCTGAGCAATTCAAAGGTAAAACAACCATAACTGTGAGTTGGATATTACAGAATTGTCCTGCTATAGCAATGCCTCACTACTGTTAATAGGAGGAACAGTTTAATCAGGAGCCTCTAAGAAAAACTAAATTCACAGGCAGAACTTCTCTCTGAAGGACTACCGGTGGCTTTGGCAAATGGGCTGGGGCTTAGCATGCACTACGAAGAGCAAAAGATGACTCTTCCATACCAGGTTTAGCTGAGCCAGTGCTCTGTCTGAGCAGTGCTGGAGGGAGGAACACAATCATACCGGTAAAAGCACCAAAAAAGCAATGGCTTGTAGACTGCTGTAGGCCTGGGGTTTAGAAGAGCAAGTTAAAATTAATACTTAGGCAAGAAAGTCAGTTTCTGGAAGGAAATCACAAGTTCAGGAAGAGCGCAGAAAGTACTGGAAAAAGAGGTGGCAAAGACATGTCTGCCCCTGCATTGGGTACAGCAAGCAGTGAGCAGGCTGAGACGAGCTGTGCAATGAGCTGTGGATAAAGACCATTTTACACCAGCCTGTGTGTGTGAAACCAGCCAGATCATTTTACCTTTCCTGGGCTTTTTTCTCCTTCCCACTATGGAAATGTGTCTTGCTCCAGGCCTGCATCGTTTTAGCATGGGAGGGCCTCTGTTTTTCTGGGTGCTTCAGGCACCAGGGCACAAAATGTTACCTAGCTGTAACAGAAATAACAGAAAGGAGGCCAGGTCCAAGTACAGTCCTGGCAAATTCAGGTAATTACATAGAGAGAAAGGACAAAGTGTCTGTAACAATTACTAGGAAGGAGAAGTGCTCACCAGCTCTGAAATCTCTGCCTTTCCTTCCCTGTGTCCATCCCTTTTCCTCTTGTCATTCCTCTTGTACTGTGCTTTAATTTTTACAGATACCTGCCAACATCCAGCAGCTAAAATTTACATGTGTCATGCCCAACTAACTATAGCTTGCACATGGCTACAAACTGCCTCCCTAGCCCTGTTTCCATGGAAATGGAAGTTAGCAGCATGACAATAAAATTGGAGAAAATCATCAAAAGAGAGAAGTCTAATACCTTTATCTTTCTTCTGCTTAGTAGTAGCAACAAGGCAAATGCTTTTCATCTAGAGCCATTTCCCATGGTGGATCTCAAAGTACTTTCCAAGCATAACTGTAGTTAGCATCAAAACATCCCCAAGGTAAATAGTACTCCCATTTCATAATGGGCAATCAGACTTTTTAGTCTTGGAGCTCCCTTCCCAGGTACTTACAGAGCCCTTTTCTCAGACATTTTATGTACTGCATAGCAGTGTCATATAGCATGTGACATGACAGCACCATGCTAATGTGTTCAGAAACAGACAGCAGGGCTGCCCATCAAATCACTTTTCCCCAAGAAGAATCTTCTTCCTAGGTGTAGAATAAAATAGCCCTTCCTGGCTTCCTAGGATTACAGATTCAAATTAAATACCACCAGAAGGTAACAAGAAATGTCTGACTTTCATTCCCACTTCCATTCTCAGAAAAAAGTCAAACTGGGGAACAGCGAAGCCATTCAAGCATCTTTAAAACAATTGCCTATACCATGTTCCTGACCTTCTTACTTCCATTTCCATGGAAACAGACGAGGGAAAAGAATGCAGTGAATGGGACAGAGGACAGTTATGCAAGTGTATACAATGGTTCTTACTAATAGACTCCAGTTTCAGGCTGGGTGCATTTTAAGCAGGGAAATTTAAAATCTGGCAAATATGTGAAGGTGGATCTATCCCCAGTACACATGTTTACCAGCTAGTGAAATCTCTTCTTTCTTAGCATCATAACAAACTTTATTGCGTTGTTTGATAGGTTTCTTCAGCTTAGTTATTTGTTGCACCAAACTTTGATGTGTAGTCCTATGAGATAAAGTACTATAAGAACAGGTACAAATAAGCATCACAGTCTTCAAAGAAGTCTCAGATACATTGAAAGTAAGTTTTTCTATTTGTCTATCCATCTGCCTTTGCATTACCTATGCACTTCTGTTTTCACAAGCATGTAGCACTGATGTCAGCATGGGCCAAGCATGATGTCAGCATGGGCCAAGCATGATGTCAGATGGGCCAAGCATGTAGCACTGATGTCAGCTACAGTTCCCTTTCTTTGCTTTCTGGGGTGATGCAAGCATTGTAATGAGTGATAATGTTAATTCTGGATAGTACTATAGCTTAAAGAGAACACAATAGCATTTTTTCCTGTGGGTATTCATTTTACGTGCCCTCAATGAAAATCTGTGCAGACAACAAGTCTATGGGAGGCAGCAGGTTTGGGTTGTAGGTTCCTGGAGCAGAAGGCTCCTAACTTCTTTCCTTTAGCAGAGAGATAAGACAAAGTGATGACAGTGGGTTCACAGACTGTACACTCTTGTTTATTTTCTGTCACTGACAGTAGCGATGACAGAAAATTCCAGAGCAATCTGTAATATACAGCTGGAATACTTTAAATGGATTAAATTGACATTTGGGAAAAAAGAAAGAAAAGGTTTCCAGAGCTTTTTGCTGTCATCCGGGCATGGAGGTGGTCCTTCATGCATGGGCATGAAGGGATACTTCTGCACGAATTGACTATTGCAGAGGTCTGTCTGGGCTAGGAAGCTTGCCTACCAGTATCATTTTCTGGATTACATCAGTCAGGAAGCTCCCACTGACACCCTCCTAGATGAGATGTATCCTCCAGGAAAGTGTCTGGTCTTATGGAGAAGGAAGAGAAGCATGCTGACTGTCAAGACATTACTCAGTTAAACAACTTGCACTCAGGAGAGGCTCTTCAAGCAAGAAGCCTGTGTGGCCTTAAACACTGTTTTTTAAAGATTCATTACAGCTGCCTCAGGGATACTCCAGTCTCTCCTGTGCCCTCACTATGGAACATTCAGTCAGAAAAGAGGGGAAAAAGAATGCCCTGAGGCCAGTAGCAGCCAGCTACAGAAGGCTCTTGCTAAAATACCTAAAGGGGCTCAGGAAAGGAGGCTGTGGAATTTCAGTGTGCAAAACAGAGTCGATTGAGACATGAGAGGGGAGAGACTCTCAGGGAAAGAAAAGCCATTTAAAGGAGTCCTGCTGACAGGAGAAGGAAGGGGGGGAGGAGGGGGAGCAGGTCATATAGTATAATCAGTCTTGCAACATACTCGTTGGGAATATGCAAATAAAGAATAAATGAGGGGGATTCATGGTCTGCTTATGGATATTCTGGAAGCAGAAAAATAGGCTGACTTAATTGGATAAGTTATTAACCTTTAATTTTCCTTTCCATCTGGATGATTAGCAGGCCCGTTTATTCTTGTAGCCCATAACGGCTCTTCTGCTTCCCAGCCTCCCCAGTCCTTGCTCTGTGCCTGTCTTCCTGTTAAACATTTGTTACATAGACCAGCAAGTTTCTCCAGGTCACTTGTCCCCCAGTTGTCTTAGGAGGAAGGTGCAGGGGTTCAGGCACTCCAGGGATGAAGGCTGACATCCACCCTTAGATCTTACTTCTCCTTTGATGCATGAATGCAATACTTACCTGCAGCTCTGGACAGTGATGCCTCTGCTCTGTTTTAGAGGAACATTGACTACTTTGCCTTGCACAGCTCAGAACCAGTCCTATAGGGAAGGGATATCCTGCAGTGGGTCCTGCTCCCCAGCGTAAGTCTCCTCTTGTCTGACTAGGTCACCTTGCTTGTGTGCCTTACATATGGTTTTGGGAGCCAGGGGCAGGTTCCTTCCTTAGATTCTCAAACCTTAGCTCTATCTTTCTTCCATAACCTGAATTAATACACCAAAATGGCAAAGAAGGCATACAGTAGAGAAAGGTATGGTAAGTCTGAAGATGTTTTTGTTTGAGTCTCTTTCAGAAGCTGTGTGCCTTGTTTACTGGAAATCCTTTGTGTCTTTTGAGGAGAGAGCCATCCACTTCTCTTACAGACTGCCCTGCTCATCCATGGGTTTCAGGAACTTTTTTTAGAGCTGTCTTTCTGTCACTGAGAACAAATAAGTTCTAACTGCTCCACACTGAAGTCCCTCCAGATTGCTATAGAATCATAGAATAGTTAGGGTTGGAAAGGACCTTAAGATCATCTAGTTCCAACCCCCCTGCCATAAGCAGGGACACCTCACACTAAACCATGCCACCCAAGGCTTCATCCAACCTGGCCTTAAACATTGCCAGGGATGGAGCACTCACAACCTCCCTGGCCAACCCATTCCAGCATCTCACCACCCTAACAGGAAAGAATTTCTTCCTTAGATCCAATCTAAACCTCCCCTGTTTAAGTTTGAACCCGTTACCTCTTGTCCTGTCACTACAGTCCCTAAAGAAGAATACCTCCCCAGCATCCCTATAGGCCTCCTTCAGCTACTGGAAGGCTGCTATGAGGTCTCCACGCAGCCTTCTCTTCCCCAGGCTGAACAGCCCCAACTCTCTTAGCCTGTCTTCATATGGGAGATGCTCCAGTCCCCTGATCATCCTCGTGGCCCTCCTCTGGACTTTCCTGTTAGGGTGGTGAGATGCTGGAATGGGTTGGCCAGGGAGGTTGTGAGTGCTCCATCCCTGGAAGTGTTCAAGGCCAGGCTGGATGAAGCCTTGGGTGGCATGGTTTAGTGTGAGGTGTCCCTGCTTATGGCAAGGGGGTTGGAAATAGATGATCTTAAGATCCTTTCCAACCCTAACTATTCTATGATTCTATGAAAGAAAGAAACAAGCTTCTAGAAAGTTCCAACTAGTCCTGCAGCTATCTGGAGCCTCTGGAAATGTTTTAGAGTTTATTAGATCAGAGCATTTGTCAGCATAATTTTTGAGTTTATACAAGAAAAAGCAAGTGTGTGCATTTATTTGTATCTGTAGTTGTACAATTCTGTAGCTGTAATTATAAATGTAGGTAACAGTTGCATAGATGGTTTAAAGTCATATAGTTTTTTTATATAACTGCACATACATAACTAGAAAATCATGCACACTTACATGTATATATTTTTTGTTTCTCCATTCTACAGAAGAGTTTATGAGCAGGACTCCCAAATGTGGCCAAAGATGCAGGACTGAACTCCTACAAACAAACTTCTTCATATCTACATGTACTCCTGAGCACTATGCTGCGAGGGCCAGCTACCTGACTCTAGCAATATTACAGTAAATTGAAAGAATCAGCGCTGAGCGTACAAGGTTTGTCTCAAATAGAGTCTTCATTGCCTTTGGGGGAGCAGTTAATTTGGACTGCTTTCTGGGCATGAAGGACAACCTCGAAATAGACTCCTGCAGATAATTCAGCAGCTACTAGGCTAACCAGGAAAGTTTGGAAATATTTTGACTTGGAAGAACTTCATAATTTCAAATACCCTTTCGAAAGTTTATATATTCAACAAACTGTGCTTTTTTTTCTCAGAATTCATCAGTTTTGTATGACAACTTTTGAGTGACAAGGGCTTGAAAGTACTTATGGCCATTCTTGATAGGTTCCCATTTCTTCTGACATCTGAACTGTGACACCAGTGCAAAAGGTTCCTTTAAGTCCTACCCAGACACAAATTCCCTTCTTTTCCTCTCCCCACTCTCAATCTGTGACCCACATTACCAAACACAGTTTAATCTTCCAGGGCTTCTTGCTCAGCAGCAACATTTCCAGGAATAGGAGGCATCTTTGCAGCCTCCTGACATGACCATTTATTAAACCCTGTGCACTGGCACAGCTTATATTCTTGGTGGTTGCTTACGTGCTGTGGAGGCACTGGGTTTTGGTCACATCCATATCTCATGGCAGCCTTTGTGCACCTTGCCCTGCTGTTTCTTTTACCCCTACCCCTCCACTAGCCTGACTCAACTCCAGTGAACACTGTCTGATGAGGTGAAATGTAGCAGTTAGCTATAAGTATTTACACAAAAGCACAATCTACCGTGGAACAGTATGGACACTGGAAAACCCAAGCACTTTACACATTTTTCCTATATTGTATTTCTTTAGTTCCTTCTACTTTTAAATTTACTCTTGTAAGCTTATAGAGACCAAGATTTCATTTTCCTTCTGATTTTTCATCTTATTTATCTCAGTGGACTGTGTTCAATAATAACATAAATAACTATAGCAAGATGGCAATGGGTTTTGACATGGTAGAACACAAGGAAGCAAAACAATGCCAGCCTGCAATAAGATTCACGGGTTTTGAAGCTTACTTGTAGTCTCTTATTCAAGTCATTAATTGATCAGAACAAAGAGAATTAAATGAATTATCAGATTTTGTGCACCTCTCAGTGCTTCAGTAGATGTCAGCTGCAGAAAATAAACTCTTGCCTGCAGGTATTCAGCTACATAAATAACCTATTAGCCCATTATTACACAGACTGGGCTAAGGCAAAGCATCCATGTGACACTTCATTTTTGAGAGTAAGTCTCCCATTCTTCTTGGCTGTACTACTAGTCTTGGATCTGAAAGTTTCCTTTTTATTCAGTCACAAGAGGTAAAGCAATCAAAGATAGTTTTGCATCTTTTCCATGCAATGCTGTAAATTGTTTTGCTATAAGCCTGTATTTCTCCTTTGTACAAGAAACTGGATGTTCTGATACTGCTTGTGAGCATGCACGAAGTTAGAAGAAATCCCAATGATATCCCGAATCAGTTATGGCTTCTTCCATTATATTCTGATGGAGTTAAGTGCAGTTCCATCTCCCTCTTCTTTAGCTAGGAGTCCTATGGGGAAAAAAATCACCAAGAAAAACAATTTTTAAATTTTCTGTCCTTTAATATGGATTTAGGTGCACAATGATGCATGAAATCAAGAATATCAGATCAGATAGTGCTGATAGAGAATAAGGAAGGGGAGATAAGTTTGTACTTAGTGAAACACCTTGAAAGATCTCAATCTCAATCAGTGGGTGGAATAGCACGCAATGGACTCAGCATGCTGTAGAACGTTATTTTTTGCATTGCAACCTTAGCCGAAATACACCTTCCCTGCTTCTTTAGTCTGTATTGGTTGGCCACAGATTCTTTAAACAAGATGAAGCACTGTTCTCTCCTGAATTTCACGTTTATTAAAAGATTTCATCTTCTCCTGTGCAATGTTTGCATCACAACACAAATCATAAGCTTGCTTTGACCCTGACACCATTTTATAGGCTTAATAATAATAAATCTATGTCCTGAGATAGTTTCTGCAGATTACAGCAATCAATCAAAATTCAGGGAGCCTTAAACCATTAATGTCATCGGCAATGATCCAGCACCCTGGGAATCCATCTAAATCAGCCATTATTACTGAAAATGCTCCTTAAGAGCCTTAAGATAAAGGTAGTATTTGGGAGCATAAATTGCAGTTCTATTTTTATCAGGCATTGAGGGATGATTTTCATAACAATTTTTTTATATATATATCTGTTTTGAACAAGACAAAGCCAGAGCAATTCTTTCTTTTGCTTCATGCAGCTGTTTTGGTTATTTTAACAGAAAAATAGAAGCCAATGCATAGCGGATTGCTTTACTAGAGTGAAACTAAAGTATTTGTTATGTAAAGGAGTCTCTGGATTTTTTGAAGGAAAAAGAAAGAGCTGCCATCACAAGCCCTTACTGCACTTTATGTTGAAATATTTGTAGTTCAAGGCAATGCTCCTAAGAGAAGCTGTGCCCACTTTGTTGGACTAGTTGGGCTACAGATATCTACAGGTTTCATAATTTCACACTCTGGAGCTTTGTGATGTGAAGAAACAATGCAATAATTCAGGACAAAGCAATTTCTTCACTGAGAGATACATCTACACCTCTGTCTTGGGATGTTTTCTGTAGCTATCAATTTGCAAAGTACCTGAAAGCCTGTCAGGTAAAAGCAATGGTATCAGCCAAATGTTGCAGAACTCAGATACTTTCTTCTTTTCTGAGTAAACCTTGACTTACTTTATAGTTTGCATGCTGATTTTTTGATCAGTTTTCTTTTACCTGTTTTAATTGCATTTGTATATGGTTTTTAAAGTTTATTTTTTGCTTAGCTGGTTGGATTAAAGGATGCTAGTGAAACAGAAGAGCCAGATGATCTGAGGTGGGTTCTTCTGAAAGAATCTAAACTATGTCCTGCTGACCATTGCTAATGTGCTATGACAGCTTGTTCCCACCTAGCTGTGAGCACACAACACATCCCAAACACATTAACACAGGCTCCATGCTCAGCACATCCAGAGAACAGCCATCATATTGTAAAGATCAGAGCTAGATCACTAGCAGGAATTGATTCAAGATGCCAGTGAAGACAAGGTGATGCCTCATTGGTTTACTAGAAGCTAACTGATCCTCCAACAGGCTAAACCTAAGGGACAGTGCTAAGGTACTTCAACAGTTTCCATCATCAGCAATCAGTATCTCAGCAGATACAGCTGGATAAACATAAAACATGCTAGAAAACTCAAGTCAGAGAAAAAATGTGAAAATCATGTTGCTGCAGATAGCAATGTAAATCAGATAATCAGACTGTCCCTATAACAAGACATCTCTGAAAAAGGGTAGTTGTTTTTTTCCTGATGGCCTAATTTTCCAGCAGGTGCAGGTACTGTTCTGTTGTTCATGCTTTGATTTTTTTCCCTGCAATAGAGAAAACATGAGCTGCATGGATAATTTTGAATCTTATAACTTAAAAAAGAAAAGAACACAGATAAAACCCTGTCTCAGAAAGCATGTTGTGTGAGACTCGCTGAAAAACAGCTTAAATTTTGATCTAATTCAAAGAAAATATATCCACAGACAGGCTTTCAGCCTTCCATTTCACACTGAAAAGTGGAATATGTAAGAGAATAATTTTCTGGTTCCCTACTTGTGAAAAGCACTCTAGTCTCACTTGGTGGCTCCCTGTTTTTACAACTACTATAACTCCCGCATAAGAGATTAGATGCTCTTCCGCACTTCAAATCTGACATTGGCATTGTTGTCAGATAATGGTTCAAACCAAGCTTCAGGGAAAAAGATTTCCATGGCTGACTCATTCCCAGTAAGGAATCTCTAAATGTTGCTCCTCCCCACCAACATAGAGGTCTATAAAATTCTGTTCCTACCAGAAGCACGCAAAGTTACTTTACTTGAAGCTGGATTATAGCCTGTGGAGTCTATGCAGTAGAGACAGGTGTAAGGGGAAAACAAGCAGTTATTCTTTCTCATCTGTTCTGTGAGTTAATGAAAGAATAATCCATGAATATCATAAACTAAGGAACATGCAGCTGAATCACCTTCTCTTGCTCTTCCCCTAACCTTGTATTTCCTTAAATGGTACGCTTGACCTTTTACATCTTTAAATTTGATAGCAGTATCTTTCAAAAACAGACAGGCAATTGTGATCTCGACAATGTAAACTAATTTTATCTACCATTAGATGCCAGTCCTTCCCATTTAACTGATTTGCATTTGGGACTGCAGCTCTCCCTCAGCTAGGTGGCTGTTAATGGGGTCTGCTGCTGCGGTTGGTGATGCAATGAGCTATAAATGCAACCTTTTATTTTAGCTTTTACTATGCAAGCGAAACCAGTTACTGTAAAAGCTGTTTGGGAAAATGGGTGATGAAGCCCATCAATTGAATAATGTAGCCCATTCTGTCTCTGAACTTTTGCTACAGGAATTGCAGTTAAAGACTGAGAGTGGGGATCAAAAGAGCTCCAAGGCCAAGACTTTGGAGGTGGATAACTACTATTTTAATGGAATTGAAGAACAAGCAACAAAGTTTTTATTAGGTTATTTCTGAAACAAAGCACTTGGCTAAAGTGGACCTGGGCAGAAACAGAGCTCAGGGGTTTTCCAGGTAATGCCCTAATCTTCAAGTTAGGATAAAACCAGCTTCTTTCTGAGTTGCATTTTATCTTCAGCAGAACAAGCAAAGGTTAATGAAATACCTATATTCTCCAAACAGGTTTGAAAAGATTGCAATCCCTGGAAGGTCTTGGGAAGAAGATTTGGATTTTGAACAGCTAACTGCTTGACACAGTATCCCTGCTCTCAAAGGAGTGTTATCTGGAGAAGTGCTAATTTGGACTGAGTTTATTTTTATGCAATCTAAACCGGAAGAGGGAATTTCAGAATTGCAATGTCTGGTGTTTGTGGACTCCCTCTACTTAGGAACATTTAGTCTTTTGGTTAACTTTTGACCTTCTAGAACTTTCTGACTGTCTGGTTCTGGAAATCTGGGGATTTTGGTCTGTGGACTCTTGTCTTTCACCTAAACTGCAAATTGAGATGTTGATATCAGCACAGAAAGGAGAAAAAGACCAGCACGATCACCTGCATGCATGGTGTGCTGCATGGCATAGACCGTCCTTATGGCAACTAAGTACACCCCAGAGATTTCTAACTATCTCCTGGTTCTTTTGAGGAGCAGTTCAGATTCTGTCAAATTGCACTCTGGTGAAATTACATAAAGGAGATCCATGGTATCATGGACAGTGCATATACTACAGTACATAAATAAGAGCATACATCTGATTTTTACAAATACTTACATGTATGCAATAGAGAGTTCATTGCATCTAGTTAACCATATGGATAAAGTGTCTCTAAGAGCTGGACCTTAATTACTGAATATATTTAATCCTGTTTGATGTTCTCTTGGATTTATACCATAAAGAAGAAATTAGTAAAAAGCTCTTTAAACTGTGATCTTCCTGGAGACTAATGAAGACAAATTAGTATGGAAAGACCTGTCTTAAAAGTATACATGTCTTGCTAAATAAATGAAAAATGGTTTTGCTGAGTTTGGATTAGTTAAATCTTAGCTGATTTGGTTTCCTAATTTCCAAGTTCCACACCCCAGAAGATCCAAAATCATTCTGCTGGTTCAAGCAGCTCAGGGGAGAGGGGGGGGGGAGAGTGTGTGTCCCAGTTCTGCTGGTCCTAGCACCATTGAAAAGCTATGTTACAAGGTACCCCTTGCCTCCAAGAACACAGCGCAGCCCTATGTCTAGTGAAGGTTAAGAAGCTCATCAGAAGCATCAACTACCTCCTGTGAGGCATTGAGACACTTGAAATGAAGAGTACAGTCAGAAATGTCACTGGGGTACCCAACTGGTACCCAACTGGGGTACCCATTTTTTCTGCCTACAAGGATTAGGCCCTTCAGATTTGCTGCAGTTGCAAGATAAAGTAATCCAGCCTAGACATTTTTGGCTGTGCTGAAGGGAAAATTTAGAAAGCTGGCAAAAAGACGAGCAGAGTCATACTAAAATGTACATAGAAAAAAAATCTTCAAAGCTTCTGGGTGTTTTTCTGCTCCTAATCTGAAAACCTAAGTCTCTTTCTCAGTGAGCCTGTTCTCCTAGTACCTGGCTCAGTACTTCTGAGTATTTCCTCAGAGAATGAGATCCAGAGAGAAAAAACAGTAGGTGAAGGTGGACAAGTGACTTGAGAGAGCAGTTCTTATATTACTGGTTTTATTTTTTGTTAATGCTTACTTCTTATTGCTTATGATACTATTTCTAAAACTAAATTTTAGAGGGAAGGATTATTATTTTGATTATCAATCGCTGAACATCTGACAGGAGCATTTAACAATCTCCAAACTCTCCATGAGGAAGTGTTGGCTCTTCCTTGATTTTCAGGGGATTAGGCTGGCTATCTGGTGTCTGATGCTTATAGATCCAAGGGTGGGGGCAATTACATATAGTAATGAATAGTAGGAGTACAGTTCTTTCCAGAAAAAAAAAGAGAAAAGATCTTTCATTAAAAATTGTTAGAGGTATCTCTCATGCTTTAATTTTGGCATAGATGTGTGCTGCCTTCTCATGAAGTCGAGGTGGAGTCTGAATGGGATTGTGGAAGAGTGTTGTCTGCACAGGACTACAGAACAGTGTTGCCTGCACGGTTGTAGAGTCATGGTCCATAGTCAGAAAATAAGCATTTTTACTTGATGTTGTGATGAGGACTTGCCTAATGGACAAGGCCTAATGAGGCCTACAGAACAGAATGTCCTTAATAGAGAAGCAAATTTCATTATCTACTTTTTTATCCAGATTATTCTAGATATAATGGGAAAGAGCCTCAATGAATTACACCTTTAAAGTGGATAATAGAATTTCTTAGTCACGGACTTTGAAATGTGATTTTTTTCCTCGTTTGAGATGAAATGTCAAGTGAAAGTGTTGTCTGTATCATGGATGATGAATTCTGAGTGTAGTGAGTGAGCAGAGCTGACAAGTATACAGTGGAGGACTTCTGAAAACTGTGTTTTTGAGTCATTAATTGTACAGCAAACCTGCCCTTTGACATGCACGCCAATAGCAAAGGTGTAACAGAGAAATGTGTCTCATTCAGTGTTTCCTCTTTTAGGCTTGCTAGCTGTTGTGTAATTCCTAGTGGTGATGAATGTCTTTCTCTGAATTTCAAGAAGTCAAAAGGATCAGTAGGTGCTCAGCCCTTCCCCTCTGTGAAGACTGAGCCAAAAGGCTCATTACAGATCAGGTCCTGGAGCAGTGCAGGTAGAGAAGTACATATCTGCTGGTGGGCAGAAGTTGAAACCTCTGTAATCTCCCTGTCAACAATAGCCCAGAAAGTCTCAGATGCAGTTATTTGATAATGCAGTGATTTGGTGTCATGTAACAGAGCTGGACTTGGCTGGACAAGGAGTGTCTGATTGAAGTGCCATCCACCCATGGTGGTCCTACGCATGTCATCTACAAACCCACAGTTTTCCATGCTTTCCTGCACTGCAGCACTACTAGTGTGTTGTGTTTCACTGGCACAACTAGAACTAGAAACCTCACTTGGGTGAGCAAAGAACACGTAGCTTTTACACCACACCTATACGGCAGCATTCACAACCATTCAGGATTTTGGCCACAAATTTTGCTGGGCAGAAAAAGCAATCTGCATCATAAACTTATCCTTTCATTTTGAACTCTGTGCTTGGTTCCTCAGAGATCCTGTCTCAGTAGTCTGAAAAGCATCATTTTTCACCCCTGTTAGCTCAAGCAATGCAACTCATGCAGCACAAAAACTGTTAGGCTGCAGGCTAATATGCTCAAAAACTTGTTATCTGCCCATATTTGTCCTGGGGGAAAATCTAACATACAATGCATTGCGTAATACACCTTCAAACTTTGCTTTGCTCTTAACGTATTACAAATAACACCAGGAAACCATACAGGTATAACTGCATTCCAAAGAAATACATACATCACTTAAATGTATGCAGATAGATATACATATAGCTTCACTAACTAACTTCTCTAGCAGGTTTCCAGTGGCATTCACAACAGTTTACCTCTAAGGTAAACAGCAACTATAATACATCATTAAAGCTAAGAAAAGTATTTCCTAGTCCACACTGGAATATCACTCCATGTGTACAGGGCTGTTCCTAAACCATGCCCCACCAAGCACCCTCTCCCATGAGAGAGACTCTTCGGCCCTTTGGGATTTATTACCTCTGCCCTGCTCCTTACGCTCATGTTCGCATGACTTCTTCCTTCACACAGCCTTCTGCACTAGCAAATCTTCCTGAATGCTTTCTCTGAAAACCTAGCAAAAAAAACAAAACCAACCAACCAATCCAAAGCACTGTCCCAGTCTTTCCTTTTACTCATAGCTTTAAAATATCTAAGCAGTTTATTTTAAGCCACTCCTTCATTTAATTCCATATCTCTAATCAAATTATCCTGCTGTTAGCTGTTCTTTCAGTAATCCTCAAAAAATTGTTTCTCAGCTAAGCTGATTTGTAACAAAGACTACTCCACAAGTTCAATTCTGGGGCTAGAGCTCTTGACCCTTCTACCCTCATCCTGAGATTTTAAAGTCTTGAGCGTTTCCTCTTGGGGTTGTTTTGCCTGGATGTACATGAGACAAGGTGATGCCACACTTCTGAATAGTTCCACAAGCAAAGCCTGTTTCGGGTGACTTCAAAGCCTATTTGCAACAGTCCTTGGCTTCCTTCTATATTCTGAAAAGTTATCAACTGAGTGGAGGCATCTCACCAGCTGGGATGAAATTGTTTTTTTACCACATCAGTGGCAGGCAGCAGTTTGCTTCTTTCATGAAAGTAAACGAAATATAAATAATATTATTGTTGTTTGGTAGAAGAAAACCCAAGGGGGAAGAACACCCATCTTCTGCTCACTAGAATGGCTAATTGCTAATGACTTCTGCCTCTGAGTCAGTTTAAGAGTAAAAGAGAATCTTTTTCACAATGCAGTGGTGTACTCCCACCATGATGTTAATAGGTACTTGCAGCAAGACTTTTTCAAGTGAGATCTCTTGTTAGTGTTATTAAAGTAGATAAATAGTATCTATTAGGGTATATGAATAATTAAATGGATGCCAGAGTAGGATTTTGAACCTTGTTCTCCTATATCCCCTGGTGAGAGATCTAGCCACTAGGCCGTCATACCCCTCCTAATCACTTCTTGCTCTGGGCCTGTGATTGTTTACTTATTTCTATAGAGAAGAATAACTCCCACAAAAGAGATTTGTATTGATAGATTATGGCAGTGATATTGGTGTTCTGAACTTAGTGTGTGGTTATATCACAACGTTCTTCAAGAAGTGCAGTGTCCTTGATCATTTCTCCCAGATACTGAACGTGGAACCTTGGTGATTACAGAAGTTGTGGAAAATGCTTCTATTAAATTTCAGAGGTTTTTTCTTTTTGTGTTTAAGTCTAATTTTTCACTTTCAGTTTTTATGGATTGAGTGTTCATCATGCCTTTCTTCCCCACCACAAAGAAGCTTGTCCAAAATGCTAAGAGTTAAGGCTTTTCTGAAACAGAGAAGAAGAAATGTTACCAATTTCAATGCCAAACTTGCACTGGGCAATTTCATGCATACTCAAAAGCTTGCCTAATAAACTGTCTTAGTCACTGTAGAAGTCAGAAGGCCACAAGAAAAGACAGAACAAAAGGAAAAAGAAAGAATCTGGGGAGGGTAGAACCCACACTTATTCTCAGGGAAGGGATGAATAAATTCTTGGTACATTAATATTTGAGGTGAATTGCTTCAACTTCTCCCCAGAGCCAGCCACATTAAAGAGGCAAGCTGATGAGAGTCATCATCAGTGGGGTTCCCATGAACAGACTAGTCTGGTAGACAAAAAACTTTTGCTAAGCCTCATGCCAATTAACTGCTACTCTTACACAAGGCCAAAAGTGAAGTAAAATGACCAAAAGGCTACTGGGTGAAACTGAATCAAAGAATAGGACAAACTTTATCAGATCCATGTTGCATACTGTCTTCTATGACTGAGCTTCGCCTGTCAAATTCAGAAATGCATCAGAGGGAAATGCCATGACTGACCTGTTATAATTCAGGGATGAATGAGCTGAATGTGGCATGACCCTAGGGCTTTTACTTTCCCCCCTTCCACTCCAAGACAAAACTTTCCCTTATAGCTAAGCACTGGGTAATAATGAAAAAAATCATTATCTACTTATCCTTTGGGGGAGGGTTTTTCAGAATGGAAAGGAGGAGGAAACCCGATTTGAATGGTCAGAAATTAAAAGGACTAGATCAAGAAAATGTTTCCAACAAAGTGAATGTTATTTTCATGCAATATGAGTTCAGAATATATGGGCAGGCAATTATCCAATCTATTATAGGCTGCTGCATATTGGGTGGCAGCAACATGTTGGGATAGAGCAGTACCTTAATTCATCTTCCAGTTTCTGTTAATGGGAAGAACAGCAGCTGGGAGGAACATTTGCTGTGGGCAGAGTGTAGACTGCATTAAGGATCAAACATTTAAGCAGAACATTTCAACAGAGATGCAGAACCCATTTAGAATTCAGCTGTGAACATGTTCAATCTTGTTTAAAACTGAGCCTCTTAGAATGCCTCTGCAAAAGCTGGGAAATACTAGAAATTAAGCTTGCAATTACCATTGGAGCAAGAGGTCAGAAGAACACAGGGTATCTGCATATTTGTTTATGTTGACAAATACTTGGTGTAATATTAGTATGTCTAGCTATGGTACTGTATACCCCAAAGTTTGAAAGTCTCACATTCTGCAGTGGAGATGGAATTCTGACAGATTTTTCCAAAACTTTTTTTAGATCAGTCATGAGGTCGTGGACACATTTTTTTTTTTTTTTTTAAAAAAAAAAAGTCAAAAGTATTAATCAAAATTATTAAAAAAAAAAGAANTGGAGATGGAATTCTGACAGATTTTTCCAAAACTTTTTTTAGATCAGTCATGAGGTCGTGGACACATTTTTTTTTTTTTTTTAAAAAAAAAAAGTCACAAGTTTTACTCAAAATTATGAAACAAAAAGGCCAAAGCATAGCAACATCTCACTGAATGTAGCGATTGAAATACCTGTGTGGAATTGAAATTATATGCAGCTGAAATTATAATGAGCCTAACCCCTAAATCCTTAACAAATTTGGAATCCAGGTCTGAATTCTTTCAGTACCTTTTCTTTTTTTTCAGATAATTGGTTAGTTGCCCTCTAATAGCTTTATAGGTTTATCATTTCTTCAGTTCTACCTGCAGTCTAAGGATTTTATTGCCTTGTGGTTATAGCAGCCGTTCTTTGTTCACAAGTTCTGGTGGATTTGACTGCTATGGATTTGTGTAATCACTCTTTGGTATTCACAGCCACTCAGGTCAAAGAGTACCTATTATTTGTACCTATGTGTTTTAAATCAACCACCTATTAACTCTGCCTGATGCTCTTGGACTTTGTGTTCTAAGAAGCAGTAACTAGATTTTCTGTTTGCCTTCTCTGTGTCTTTCAGAAGTGGTTGTATCTATCACATCCTCATCAGCCTCTTTTCCAAACTAAAGCACCTGAGTGCTTTATGTCCCCTCACAGTGAAGCTACTCTACAGCTTCAACCATCTTTGTCATCCTACCTGGTACTTCTGCTAGCTTTTTCATTTGCTTTTCCAGATGAAGGAGAGCACAACCATATGTAGTGTAAGATTTCCACTGTTTGTGAAACAGCTGAGTTGCTTACCAATTTATGAAGCTTGGGTTGGGTTCTAGAAAAAGGCTTTCTCACAGATTCAGGTTCGATAAAGCAACAGACCAAGGTGTGAATTTCCTCTGTCAACCATAAAAAAAAAAAAAATGTAGGTATGGGACATCTGACTGATTGTGCTTATGGTGCAAGCAGCAGTGACAATTTCTTACCAAATTGTCCTATATGTCTGTCTACACACTTACAAAAACCCGCAAGCAGCTTTTAGAAGAGGAAATGTACACCTCCCTTCGCCCTTACCACTAATGAAAAAAACCACTTCCTCCCCACCACTCCCAGCTATCTCCACAATGAAACAGAGACAGAAAAATAGAACCTTCCTGATTCAGGTGACCGCCACAAGAATACCTATAACCAGCCCCTGTGAATTCACTCTCATGTCAACTGTTTGTCCCATACTGAAAGTGACCACACAAGTCAAGTATCTGATCAGCTGCCAGTTTGCCCTCTTTCCATCCTTCCGCTCAGCTTATTTTTCAGGCAGGGAGAACATGCAGAAGAACATTTAAAAAAGAAACCCTCAATGAGGGAACAATATTTAAACAACATTTACAGCTCAGATTCAATGGACAAAATACTCAGGAAACTCAGGTATCTGTAAGAATAGTCAAGCTGTCTGGCTGGGAAAAACAAATTCTGTTTCTCATTGCAAATACCATTCAGGTACACCAGGTGCATGCAGTCAGGCACACAAGGGGAACAGGTTTCTGTGACACTAGTCCAAAAGCACTCTGTGGGAACCCGTGGCAGCAAAATACAATGTGACTGATAATTTACACTTTCTAACTTATAAATGCAGTATCATCAGTCCTAGATACATTATTGTGAAAGTTGTCAAACAGATTGGTGAATATGATCACCATTTTGCTGGTGGAACAGAATTGGAACAGGGGTTCCTCCAATACCCTCGAAAAGGGACTGAATGAAGTTTTAATGTGACTTCTACTGAACTTTCTTTCATGAATACCTGTGGTGCAATTCTATCACCCACTCAGGATTTTTGCACTTCAATACTGTTCCCATGCAGATGACAGAGGAAAACATTTTGCTTTACCAGACCATGCATATGTTCAAGGTTAAGAGCTGTGAGCAGTGATTTCTGTTCAGTCACAGTTAAAACCATTGGTAAAGAAAGCAGAAACAATTCAAAAATATACTTGCTTAGCAACTGGGCAGGGCTAATTGCTTTAATTTAGCAGTAAAAATAGTAACCTGAATGGTAGCCAAACCTATATATAGGGAATGAAGATAATTCCAGGGAGATTCCTGTGCTGGGATTTGGTGGAGTCAGTAAACCTGAAGAGATTTTTGGCACACACAGTCTCATCATGTGTATGTCAATTTCTAGTTCACATGAATTTGTGCTGGGATTGGAGTAATCTGGAGGGAAGGGTTTGGAGATGTTCTTTCTTTTTTTTTTTTCTGGAGTTTCCAATCAGCTCAGTTGGTTAACTGTGGTACATTTTCAGAGCCATAAAAGCTTCTAACATATTCACCGGCCCTTTGTTACTGCTGTATTCAAATGCTCATGTTTCTGATCCAAAAACCTGGGCAGTATTGAGCATTTCAGCAAAAAGGAGCCACACCAAAACTAAGGATCTGAAATACTTTTGATTTGTGACTGTATAAAGTACAGTTATGAAAACACCTAGTCCAGTCTGGTTTCTGTGTCATACTCAGAACTGGCTGGGTTTGGTTTCCTGTTCTACTTTTAAGTTATATCTGTTCAAAGCAGCTTTAGTCTGCTGGGAAGAGTATTCACCTAGGACACCTTGTTTCTGACTTCAGCCACTGCTCACTGGAGACTCTCTTAGACCTCACGTATGCTAAATGACTACAAGCATGGCCACTGTTGGCTAGCAGGCTATAGTACCTGAAAAACTGAGTCCTGCTTTTAATTTTGAGCATTGAAAAATTTCTGCTGAACCTATAACCCTTGTTGGGGTTTCACATTAAAAAAGTAAGGATTTTTTTTTTAATAGTAACTGTCCTTGCAGAACTGTTCTTGATCCATTCTAGTATGTGCATGCTGAGCCTTACATTCCTAGTGTTTTCGAGCTCCCTGACTAGACTAATTCCTAGGAAAAGATGGTGAATGATGACATCTTATTGCTGACTGGGGCATTTATCTGACACAGGAATGTAGCCTTTGATTATCAAATGCACAAGCACTAACAAATGCATCAATAACTTTAAATTGATAAAGATGTTGGGGTGGAAAATTTTGCCCTTAATGATCTGCATAGAAAAATTAAAAAGAAAAGTGAACCCAGCCTTTTAGAACACTATATGAATAGAAGAGGTAGTCATTAACAATCCTGTCATATTTCTCTGCCTTGACGCTTCTTCTTGCATTCAAGTAGCTCTCCCAGGAAATTGATTCACTGAAAATAGGTAGCTCAGGAAAATACTGAAAGAAAAGCTTTTCTTTCCACGTCTCATGGTTCCTCAATCTCAGAGGGAGCCAGCTGTTGAAGCTCTAGAGTCAGGTTTGCTTCAGAGTCTGGAGGTGAAAGTGAAGAGATATTTCAGACGTGAAGTACCTGCTGGGGCTGATATCCACAGGTATCCATTATTTGTTTCATGGGAGCATATAGTCAGCTATTTCAGCTTCAAGACTGTTCAGAGCAGAGCTGATATAAAACAAAAAGAACAAGGTACCAGCTGCCTAACTTGTGATGATGCCTTTTGTGAGTGAAAAAGCTTAGAAGATGACAGCTCAAAGAAGAAAACATACACATTGAATTGGGCATGGACATGCATCAGTCAAAGCCTACATATGTATTACCAGACATGAGAGTACTTTCTGCAAGTTTCTGAAATTAGGCATGTTCCCTTATTTCATATCAGGGCATAAACCGACCACCACCTTCCCTTGCAGCCCCATTGCCACAGAAAGCAACCCCTGACTTTGTGGGTGGGAGCAGTTTTGGCCTGATCCAGCTGGTTCCCCTGCCGGTGGCTGGAATATTAACCCTTGAGGACAGTCATAAAGATTGCCATCTTTGCTTTTTGACTGGAGGTGAATCCAGCAAATCTGATCTAGAAATCATGATGTGTACAATAAGGATGGGATGCAGTGTTGGAGCTGAGACTTACTTTCCAAGCTCCAGTGTGTTTTATCTGGAAAACTCCTACAGCAGTCTGTTTTACTTGTGCAGTGTAGTTACTTCTTTACTGAGGCATTGATTTGGATTTCTCAAGGTGCTTTTCAACAATTTTATACCATTTTCAAGAGATCAAGGCATTTAAAAATGGGGGGAGTGTGGCATTTTGAAATGAAGACTACTTATTGGCACTGCCTGGCTAAGAAGCTGAACACATTCTCAGGCAGCTTGTCTTCAGATCTGATGCCATATTGCTGGTTTTATTCAGCTAAGAAACATCAGGGTGAGCCTGGGTGGGCCTGAAGGTATTATAGTATCTGCAGCACAGGCATGTTGAGAATTCACATTGCTATAGGTGTTCTGAAAATAAGGGAGGGAAACCTGTTCATTGAATTGCCACAGTTTACCACATTCCCTAGTAAAGGAGCTTCCTTTATCTTAATAGAGGATGTGCTTTTCTGTATGCAACACCAAAAAGAAAAGTTCTTGTGAACAGAATTCTTACCAAGACCCTTCCTCTCTGTTCTCATCCTCTGGAAATTACTGTTTAGCCATCCTTGGTGAGGAGCTGTCACATACAGCTGGCCAGAAGAGTACACAGGCACCCAAGTGGCTAAAGGAAGGCCACTTGGGTCCAGCCTCTGCCCCCACCCTGCTGGCAGTCCATATGTCCCAGCCAGATAAGACGCATCTTCTCCACTGCAGAGCCATGGATGAGAGCTTGTTCATCTGTGTGTGCTGGGATTACTGTGAGAAATGGACAGACTATGACATGATAATAACAGTTATTGGTAATGAAGATAAAGACATTTTGAAACATGGACATAACTTAATGGTGTTTGTACACCAGTTTGTCTTTCTGTTGTTTTTTATCAGCTTGTCCTCTCATCCCCTCTGAAATGCTCACAGTCCATCAGAGGAGTGGTTGTGCACTTTTGTTCACCTGCTGGGTCAGTCTGTCTTCACCTAGGAGCTTTGTCCTTTTGTCTGGATACCTACAGTGCCTACCATAAAGAGGTGTAATGCTGTGAACCCACTCTGAAGATCTTATTCACATATCCTGAGGATTCCTGCTGCCTAAGGGTTGTTCAGCAGTCCAAGGCTGTCTTGTTTACATTGCCTGTTATCAGCTGAGCAACAGCTGTTTGCATAACAGCTTCTCATCTTTCATCTTAAGTCTCGTGAAGCTCCTGCCCAAAATGCTGTTGCTGCCTTTGACCTGTCACTGTGTCTGTTCTAGCCACTAAGGCTATGAAAGACCTGATCTTCTGTTTCCATGGACAGGAAATCTCTCCATGCAGTCTGCAGACCTCTCTCAGCATTCTTCACAGTTTTGGTTTAACTGGGGCAGGTATGCATATACTCCTGTACTCCACAAAATCATAGGGCCTTCTTGAATTTTCCATGTAGTAGCTGCATGGGGAATTTCACAGGGCTTTCCTGCCCTGAGGTAGAGCTCATTATGACTGGAAGGTGACTTGACTGAAGTCCTTCCTATCTTAGTTTCACTGACACAATATCCTACCCTGTGTTCTCGGCTATGGATCAATTGGAAGGAAAGAAAGCCAAGTTCCCTAAATTTCCCCTGGATAAGAAAGGAAATACAGACGTGGTGATTAACAAACTGATCTCACTTGGAAAAAACAGCAGCGTCGTCTTCTACCATGTCTTTTCAGCTGACCGCATGGCTGGCAAAAGACCAAGTCATTCCCCAAGACATGTCTGTGGCTTTCATACAGATAGGCCATTGGAAGGCACTGATAAACTGGGTGCGAGTCAGTGCCAGGTTTTGCCCTGGAGCAGGCAGAGAAGCTGGCAGTATCCTGGTATTACTGCTTATCTGCATTTCTGTGTGTGGAGTCCAGCTTTACATCTCCAATGAGAATACATCCTTGGAGTATCCTTTTGAACCTGTCTGCCATGTTCATAATTATTATGAAAGACCCAAATTCTATAAACCAACTGAACTTCCAGCCCCAAATTGATTGCCCTTTACCAATATGCCTTTGAGCAGCTGGAAAGATTAAAACTGAAATGCCTATCAGCAGGGAAAAGAAAGATTTCATCTAATCTTAACCACCCTAAAGTTGCACGTCTAGCATAAACCATTTGCCTGGGCTCCCCCTCCAGTCAATGAAGTGACTCCAGAGCATGATTCACCGCATCCTAAGAATAGTGCCTGAGGTAGGTGGGGTGAATCACACTGGGGAATTGCCTGGCTCTCTCCATGAAGAGAGCTTTACCAGATGGCTTTGATGACAAGCTTCTTTTTTAGGTGTTTAAAATTATATGAGATGAATCCCACCTCAAAATGTTCAACCTCAGTGTCTTCCTCAATCAGGGAAAAGCTGCAAATTAACTGAGCATGCCAACAGCCGCTGGATTTAACTGTCAGACTTTATCCAATAGAATAATAATCCTGCACAGATTTACACAGGGAAGGTGGGAGGTGTCTGGAGCCCCAGCAGTCTGTGCTCCTGCCCAGAGGGTGTGCTGAGAGATGCAAGCCTGTTCCCTTTGCTTCTGCCCCTTGGTATGGCCTGGCTGGCTCCAGCTCTGGCTCTGACAGCTGCTGGACTTGCATTCCTTTCATACTTCTACTTCATGCTCTTTCAGGTCTCTATCCCATTCAGCCTCAGAGCATACAAGCTGCTAAGAGCTGCTATACCCACCTTTTAGACAGGTGGAACTTACACCTCATTCACCTGAGTACAATAACAGGCCTGAGGGCACAAGAAATCCTGCCTCAGTAAGAAGCACTGCAGCAGGCACTGGGTGGGCAGGTGTGATGGACCACCCTGTCACACAAACCAGCCACGCTGTTCCCTGTAGCAAGGTCCACCCCATAGACAAATCTGCTGGAGTACTTTGGGTAACTGCAACACGGAAAAATTAAATGGAAAGAATTAATGCACCAGCCTTTGCAGAATGCTTGGTTTGCACCAAGCACAAGAGTTGTGGAAAAATAAAGTGAATCATGTAGGAAATAACCATTTATTGAGGAAGAAATGCTCTCAGGTATGAATTCATTATCTTTCTTCTCAGGCTAGTTTCTAAGAAATTAGGAATACGAGACACACAACAGTGAGATCAGCAGCTGAATTAACTATATTTATGTCCAGTTTTGTCGATACTGTTTGTTCAAAGACCTGAGGATGGCAAGTTTTAAATCCTTTTGTGTGCTACCTGCTAATTTTTTCTCCTGTCAATATTTGCACATGTTTAAATCAGTGCCCTAAAATCCTCATGTTTTAGTATGCAAAGGTAATTCTTTGTAGAGGGAAGGACATCTCACAAGAGATGTCCCAGCAGTGCTGCTCTGGCAGGGAACATGGCCTGGTGCAGCCATGGGTAAAAACCTGCCTTTTCAAAGAAGTGTCTGGACATTTCTGGTTATCTGATTGCTGTTCAGAGGTTAAAGTGCTGGTCACTGCAAAGATTATCCAAAGTTTGAATAGTGGCGGATCAATGCATCTGTTTGCCCAGAAAGTCCCTCTCATTTCTATTTTTGGTACCTTACGTATTTGAGGACATAGGTCCTTCAAAGGGATTTAAAAAGAGACACCAGAACCACGTCCTCTGCAGCGCTCCCACAGTTTATGCTTCCTGTTGCTCCCGAGGCGATGGAGGAGGCCTAGTGCCTTTTGTACAGCCCATGTCTGACAGGGATTGTGTCCAGTGCCGCTCCCGTGTGTGCCGTCCTGCAGGGAAAGCATAACTCGTTATTTTTAGCTTTCCTTCAGGCAGGGTGCTGGCAGGACCTCACCGTTTGCCACTGCCTCAGTGTCCACCTCTGAACATGGGCCCCTTGTGTTGTGTCAGACCCATGGGGTGAATGTTAGGTGTATCCTAAATGTGATCATCCCAAATGAGTTCCTGTGTGAACCTGGGTGCTGGGTCTGGGGTGGGATGCTAGGACTGAGGGCTGAGGGAAGCAGATGCCACCTGTCCCTACAGTGAAGCCTGGAGAAGGCAGCAGTGGGAAGTTTTCACATCTCCTCTTCCCTTTTTGGCCTCACAGCTCAGACAAAGGGATCTGTGTGAAGTTACTTACACACAGCTTCACAGGAGTCGAGTGGCTTGGGTAGGAAAAAACCTACAATAAACATTCCCAAGCCTTTAAACCTATCACATCCACTTGCAACTGGACAAAGAGAGATTTAACCATTTTTTAATATTCCCTATGAGAAATGACCATCAAGCCTTAGCAAGAGATCAGCAAGGGGAAGTGGGGATGTGTTTGTCTGCAGATAGCAAAAAATAGAATGACATTTTTGCAAACTATCTTTCCAATCTGCCAAGAGTGATTTCTCTACAATGTTTGATACAGGGAAGATACCTGCGGGAAGCAGGGTTTTGCTGATTATGATTAGCCAGTCTTAATTACTCTCAATAGCTGATGATGGACAATGTGGGATTTATGACCTAGCTAACTTTATGTGTAGATGTTGAGCTCTATGGCTGCTGAATCGTCTGTGTTGCTCAACACTGGTTCAGGGAGCAGGAACAAGATAAACTCGGTGTCTGTTTAAAAGAATCAGCTTGCTGAGAAAAACTGCAACAGACACATTCATAGGAGATCTAGCCCTGCTTTCTATGAAGTGGGGTAAAAATATGATAATAGCTTTCAATCTATGTTTCTTGTGAGAACCTCTAAGGGCCAATGGCAATGTTGTAGTCTGTGTTGCCCAAGTATCTCAGTCAGGGAGTATTGTGTGACTACTGCAAGCAATGTGTAGGCAGATTTTGGGAATATGAAGGTCTTTCTGCTTCCAGGGTGGCTGGCTGACTTCCCAAAAAGACCTCTCCTGGGACAAGGTATGAATGGGCTTGAAGAAGTCAGATAACACATACCAATAACAACAGGAAGAAAAAAATGCTCAGAATCAGTCTTGCTCAGTCCCATCCTCCATCCTTCATTCTCATGTTGATTTTCACAGTTTGATGCAGCCATGAAGCTGGTAAATGACTCCTTGCTATAAACACTGGTAGGCTGGCCTCATGGAAATCAGTGGCAAAACTCACTCTGATTTCAGAAGAACCAGAACTTTGTCTGCAGTGTAAAAAGAAGATCACAGATCATTGTACTGCTTTTGCAAGGGTATCAGATGAGTTCTGTCATTTTACCACTGCTTGACACAAAATTATTTTGGAGCTACTCAACTACTCCATTCAGTTCACAGGACGGCTGTGAGTCAGCTGAGATTATCTGCTCCCTAATTTGCTCTAATGATATGAGCATTTGGGCCTCATTTTCAAAGTAGGCCATATATAGGCAGGAAAACTAGGCCAAGGATGCTGGTAAACAGTCCAGTCCTTACTGAAGACTCAACAACTGAAATGCAGTTTCAAAACAACCTTTATTCAGCTTGAAGACTTAGTACAATTTTTAAAGCAACTTAAAAACAAGACACAGCTCCATCAATTCTATAGCTTGAATGAAATTTCAAGGAGGCATGCTGTCACGCTATTGCCTTGAAAAGGCAATTTCCAACCTACTTTACCCTCCATCTCCTCAAAGACCATTTAAAGACAAAATAATCTTAATGTTTTAAAGACATTTAACAGAACAGAGCTTTATTTTTAAAAACAAGAATTAAAAAAAAAAAAAAAGTAGCAGCATCTTGGGCAGCTAATGCAATCTCATTAGGACAAGTACAATGCAATGTTACCAACTCCCACAGCCCACTGTAGTCTTCAACTGCAGTAAATCCAACCTGATTCTGTATCAAATGTTGCATTTTGGAACCTTGTCCCATAGGAGGCATTGTGGTTTGAGCTGCCCATTTCTAAAGTGACCCTGAAGAGAAATAGTATCAGGATTCACTTTCCCAACTTAATACCATGCATAGCAAAAGCACTGTGTGAAAATCGGCAGAAGTTTTGCCCATCAGAAGCATCAGAATGTTTTCCCAAGCATTATTATTTCATTGCCAATTACAAGACAAAGCCATTTCTTCACTACAGAACAGTTGACACCAAATAGAAAATTTAAGATTTGGTTTTACAGATTGCTTGACAAGATTTCTCAGATAACTGAACCATACAGACAAGCTTCTTTTTTTTTTTAATTTTTTTTCTTTTTTTTTTAAGAAAATATCCAACAACACAGAAACTCAGTTTTCTAACTGCATTTGGAAACATGCTGCACCCACAAAGGTCTAGTGTGCATGTGCGTGTGTCTTTAAACAAAGTCGATTATATCACTTACCGAATTCAGCAAAATGATCATGTTTGGTGAAAATGCACCTATATTGGTATCTATTCATACATAAACACAGCAAGTGTGCACACATATGCACAGATACATATCCCCAAACCTGCCAATTCAAATTTAAACTTAGGGAAATTAGAAACTTCTAATTTTGCATATGGGTTTTGGTTCTCTGTGTTATGTCTCATATGTTTCAAAGGCCTTGTGAAAGTGATGCTGCAGTGCAGCGTAACTCAGGGATTTAAAATAAAACAAAAGTACTCCAAACTAAAAATACGTAACAAATAAATCCCACCCTTGAATTACATTGGATGGGAAAAAACATATGTCATTAGAAATAAAGAAAAACAATGTGTTTCTTCAGTTATAACCACATGGGTTTTTCCTGTATGTATTAGTCTGAGACCAAATCAAAACTGGAGTGAACAACATGGTACATTAAGGACAAACAACTCTGCAGTGAACAGGGCCTTTGACAGGACTTAGCACTGTGTATTAAGCAGTGAGGCAAATGCAGATGCCACGCAATATGTAAGTACCAAAGAAAACCCACTCAAACCAATCTGAGGGCGTAAGTGATCCTTGCAAATTGCACAGACCCTGTGTAGGCAGGATATCCCCATAAGAGTCTTAAGCACTCATCCCCACAACATAGTGCTTATTTCTCATAGTTGCTTGTGCAAGAAAAGCAAGTGCCAAATTTGTACACACACTATTTTTTTCTCTGCTACAACCACAGATGAAGAGCACAACAGGAACAAGTTATATTCCATACTGGGCTGGGCATGCTAAGGACAAGGCCCACTGACATAGCAGAGGATTTCTTACTATGAGGAAAATTATATCCAAATGCCTTAACTACCATAAAATTTCTTGACAAATGCTACGTGAAACATCAATTCAGATTACATATATTTTGCTTATAGAGAAAAAAAATACAATTTTACTCTTAAAATATTTAACATTCAAAAATTAATATATGTCAAAAGAGTATCTTGGATTGCTACAAGTGTTAAACTGTTATATATCGAACTAATTTATAACTTCAAGCCCAGTAGTATAACTGGCATGATAATTGATGGTGCTTTTCATAGTAAAAGCCAGTTATTAGTAAATCAAATTTACATGACTTTACAGGCCTGAGAAGTGTGGAATGAGTAAATGAAGGGATGAAGACTAAAATTCTATTGAGAAAAAATATTCAGAATAATTTTGAAGTTGTGACTATCCCGAAACACTAATGTTCGTTGAATCTTATTTTCTTACCAGGATTTGTATCAGGAATCACATCTATAGGGAAGCAAAGACAACCTCCACCCCCCATAAAGAAAGAAAAATAAAAGAACAAAATCAAAATAAAATCAAAAGCTTTACAGCTTCAGAAATGAAGGAATAATGTAAAAACCAACAAAAGAAAAAAAAAAAAAGAAGAAAACTTCCAGAGACTGGCAAATTTCCTCTTATTACTTCCAACGCTAATAAGTACCTCATACTTTGAACTAAACACATGTATCTCTAAACCAGAGCTATTATGAGAGAACACCATGGGTCCTTTAATTGTGTGTACAACTCTCTTTAATAGTAATGGATCTTGCCTTTACATCTTGGGGAAGAATAAATTCGTATGTTCACCTAGTTAGAACATTTCCAAGATTTCTCTGAACTTCATTACTTTATCAGTTTGCAATTTGTGAATTTTCTCAGTGGTCAGGACAGTAAGCAACCATTGCAAATCACCCACAGTGAATTATCCCAGAATTCTTAGTAAGTCTGCATTAGTGGAATTCATGTATTAATTTCCTTTAACTCAAACATGACTCTGTAAGTCTCTGGTGCCATAAATTATAAAAATGTTCACTTTGATACTGTACCAACCTACAGATTTATGGAAATAAATCCAAAATGTTAAATGTGAAAACCTAATGATTTAAAAAACATTTTCCAGTCTTAACTAGCTCCATGTTGTATCCAAACATTAACAGTAAAGGTGGGAGTCTCGTTTTCACAATACTAATACAAAAAAACAAACCTAGGCAACAGGTTAGAGAAAGTTCCTTCATATGAAATGAAAATACCATTACATGCTGACAAAAATTCTGCCACAGTAGGTCAAGAAGTCTTTTATTTACTGTGAAAAATGGAATCATTCTAAGATCCAAACTATCTTCTCCAATAGCTAAATATCCCCTGTTTTTCTGCAATTGCTATCAGAGAAGGATACACGATTTTTCATCTTCCAAATACAAAGACAATCATGACAGAAGCTCAAAATGCTTTAAGAAGCAAACAGCGTGGTACCGTATTCTAAAGATATCTCTGAAACAATATTGTTGGACTCAGTGATGTTTCATAATGTTCATATATTTTTTATTGAATAAAGCAGCTTTGAAGCTTATTAGGCACTGCCCAACAAAATATTTAGTCAAAAAAAAAATACTAACTCTTAAAACTTTGAGCTAGTAGCTCAGTATTCTATACAAAGAAAATTGTAGAATATTTCATAGTTTTAATTCTGAAGCCAACTGTTGCTGGCTTTCTGTACATTAAAAAAAAAAAAAAAAAAAAAAACCCCCACCCAAAAAAAAACACCCCAAAAAAAAAAAAAAAAAAAAAAAAA
>NDXB01004635.1:256554-291030 GCA_002631895.1 Agapornis roseicollis
TGCTGGTTTTAAAAAAAAAAAAAAAAAAGAAAAAAAGCCCCCACCAAACACAAAACCCCCCAAATCAAACAAACAAAACAAAAACAACAAAAACCAAAAAACCGACAAACAAATAACAAAATGAGTAACAAAAAATAATCATCAGGAAATATATTCTCAGGCAAAAGAACAAAAGTAAAAAGAAGAAATGGAAGCAAGAAGAAAACCAAGCTTAACTTGTAGATATGCTTGAGAAACGACTACAGCCTAAAGAAAATTCAGTATTGCATAGCATGATCTAAGAATTCAGCTTTCAGCAAACAGAAAAGGGAAAAGAGATGCAGTTTGGTATTGATAGTTTCCATCCATGATAGTTAGTCATCCAATACTATGTACATAATTATATATTGTATGCCATTGAAAGTCCCATCTTCTTCAGTTTTATATTCTTAAAACTGGATTTCAAATGTCTAAACAAAACACTTCCTGGCACTTTGCTATTACAATTACTCGGAACAACATACTGTAACTGAAGTCCTTTTAAAGTGTCCCTAGAAATGAAAGTGCCATTCTGCTACATATCATTCACCAGAAACCAAAAAATCCACAATGCTGTGTGTCTGGATCCACTGAGTGCAGCAACACCAAATCCAAGCCCGGTTGTGACCATGAGAATTCCACTAATCAAATGACAAAGACCTCTTATACCTTGTGTTTGCAGAATCCAATGTTCTAGCTGGTAAAGCTTCAGAAGTGGTCGTAAACAAGCACCAAGCTTAAAGGCCTCTATGTCCCTCCAGGGAGATCAGGTTTGGATTTCTCTCTCTTGTGTTTTTCTTTTCTTAATTAAAAAAAAAGCACTTCAGATTAGAAACATACATTCACAGCTTAGTACTGTGATTTCTCCCACTGCAGTTGTGAAAGAAAGCTCTAGTCCCATCTGAAGACAGACAGCTTTGATACTGCAGCTCAAATTCTTGACTAAGGCTGAAAGGAGCCTTTTCTCTCCAGAGGCCTCAATGTTGTCAAATCTTTTCTACAGAAAAAACCCAAACAACCCAGAGTATTAAGATCTTCATCGCCTCTGCTGTGCATATACTGGGTAGGCTAGTGTGACATTGAGAGAGTCATTGTGCTGCACAAGTGATGTGTGTTGATAATGTAGCACCAGTTCTTTGAGTGAGCTGTACAAGTTATATGGCTCGGCAAATCCGTATCCAGTAGGTGTTTTGTTTATCACACAGTGCTTTACTTCTCCATCCACCCTAAAGAGGAAAAACAAAACAAATGGTTTTTGGTTTGTTAGTAAAGTTAAACTAGAAAATAAGCTACTGGCAATAAATTTTAAGATGCTAGTCACTACATAGAATTCCTTTATTCTGTGGTAGGATAATGGTAAAAGCCTAGGTTTAACCCAAATCCCCAGATGTTGTGTTAGCTTAAAGAGGGAGGAGACAGGCAGGACTTAGTAGATGCACAGAAAGGAATGCATCCATGCTTTGGTTTCCCTTCTTTTGCATAAGGCTCATCTGTGGGAGTTGCACAGATTTGAGCTGTGAAGGAAATAGAGCAGCCATAAGGATGGCCTCAGGACTTGCAAGTGTGCTGCTAAGCCCAAAGGTCGAGTGGGATCCAAACATATTCAAATTGTCTATGTGTCACTGGCTCACACTAGGTGCCTCAAATGTTGGTTACATCATTCACAAATTAGGGTACACACACAACAGAGCAGGCATAGCAGCCTTGTTTGCTGCTCTCTCGAACAAGGAATGTTCCATCTCGTTTTCCGCGCAGCAGATTTTCAGCTTGGCTTCTATTGATATTTCCCACATTCCATGTTCTCTCATCATGATGGGGCAAGTCCTCATCATCTTCTACCATAGAGTATTGGCTGTTGAAATAGGACAAAATGTGTTTGTGAAGAACACTGCAGAGCAAAATCCATGAATTAAGTAGTCCCCATTTCATATTACTTTAAAAAAGAAAAAAAAGAAAAGGTCAGTGGTTACTAGAATGCCCTCCTGGTAAATTAGGGATGTTCAAACCACTGCATAAAAATAAAACATAAATTCTGGCTCTTGCTTCTTTTAAAAACACTCATGTAAATCTGAAGAAGTATATAAAAGGATGCTGTGTTACATTTCAGAATCTGCTGCAAGTTTGTCAGTACTTCTACTATGGCTAACTGTTTTGGTAAATAGCAAGCCCAACAGAATCAGTCCTCTCTGAGTCAGCTTTATTTCCAAAGATCAGAACATTTGGTCAGCTGTGAAAAATAATCATGCAATGTATCAACAACTGCTGCTGCTTGGGAAAGTTATGAGCAGTTGTACAGGTAGACAGATTAATTATTTATACGGGAAATGGCTTTGTGGAAAGGGTGGAAGAGCAGAGTGCTCTCTCTCAACTTATTACTAGACTATGACAAAAGCATATAACATAGGGCCTTCTCTACCAAAACAGCCACCAACTATAAAGCTGATTTGGAGTTACAAAGAACCTTCTGAGCTGAAGCCCACCATGAAAGAAGATGTCTCTGGTTCAGCTGTGTGGACAACGACCTTGATATTCTGCAGTCCCAGAGCTCCCTACTCTCCCAGCAGCCAGCACTGGTGTGTCCTGCCTTTCCTGCTCAGCTTGCAATCATTCTGTGCTTAGCTAATTTATTATTATAGGTTTTTAATCAGTCTTCTTTGGTCTGAGAAAACATGACTTCTCGCTCATCTTCAGTTCTGTCTTTCTGAAGATTCTCAAAGTAGTCTACACAAACTCTCACAATAAGAATGAACTTTTGTTTCAGATGACAAGAAGGTCCCTAGAGACACCTATACTCTCTCTAGGTCTCTTATCCCATTGTATACTCTTTTGTGGTGCATGACATTCAAATGCATTCAGCAGTGGCTCTTATTTGCAAACAGAGCACACAGACAGAGGTTCCTGTTTTACCTGCTGCTTAAAGTAAAATACTGGTATTTCACTGCATTACAACTTTAGGAAAAAAAGTCACATTTTGAAAGTTTCATTTTCCAGCAGAAACCTGAGCACTTACCAGACTAACTGGCAAGGAGAGTCACAGAGTGAGAGAAAATGAAGGTTTTCTTTAAACAGTTACACTTACTGTTTTAATGTTACACTAAAACCATGGCCTGGCATTGTTCTTTGTCTACTGTTTAAAGTGATGGGAGTATCACTGGAAACAGGTGCCTACATATACTCCACCATATCATCTTTGAACCATGGTAAGACTGAGTAAACAATATGGCTTTAAAACATGTATGCCATTTTTATCCCCCGCTTCTACCAGTACAGCCAGAGCAGAGATACACGATTTCCAGGGTAACAGTAGGAGACTCAATAAACTAAGACAAAATAAAACAGATGTGGACAAGGCTAGAATGTAATCCACTAAAAAGTCACTGTCAGTCTGTTGCTCTTGCTATGTGTTCAGCAAGGCATTGTGAAAGGCATGCACAAGAACCTATACAGGCATAAAAAGTTGATACGAATATTACTCAGACAACTTTGTTTTTCTGATTTTTCTACTTGTTCATTCTTCACTGTTACTGTACTTCTGACATTCTGTGGACTGCTTTTGTTTAAATTTGGTCTATATTCACACCATCCAGATGCTTTTGCATTTTTCTCAGGAATGAAGTGAAACATACTCATCAGCCAAGCTCCTGTCAGAACCTATAGTAAACTGAATTGTTTGAAATGTCAGAATACTATCCTGCCATTTCCCAGAAAAATTAATTAGATCACAAAACCAGAGAAGGACCACTCTTCAGCTTATACAGTTTTATCACATCTAATAGCAATGTGGTAACTAATGTGGGTAACTCTATACTAGATAGCACCATGGTACCAATGCTTGAAGGCTGGAAAAAGCCTTAAAGCTGACATTATGCCTCAAAGACCTTCTGAACAATTTATCCATTCATATGGCATCTCTATAAGATATTAACACCTTACGACCTTTATTTTTCTGGTAAGAATAAAGACACAGGTTACATTGCAGTGCTTTGCTATAGTAACTTGATTATGTACTTCCCTGGATAATGAAGAGTATGGTGTGAGACAGAATCCTTTCTAATAGTCACATTATATAGACCTGCCATGTTTTAACAGTATGTACTGTTACAGGAGACCTAGGCTTAAGATTTCTGCTTTGTGGTTCAGGAATTAAATATGCTTAATCTCACTTTAACATAAGACGATTTGGAATACCAGAAATACTTAAATCTTTTAATACTCACTCTTCTGTATTTTCATTTCCAAGCCACTCATTCAACTTCTTTTGACGAACACCCTTTTGAGTCAGCCACCTGGACAGTAATTGCAAACAGAATTATTTTTTTTGTCACAGAAGTTGGATACCAATTAAAAAAAAAACACTTTTAAAACTTCTATTAATGCATAATGATACTCACATCAAGTACTGATCTCTTGTCTTCCTCAGCTGTATGAGGTCTGGCTTAATGCTGTTCATACGCTTGTCTATCTCTCTATACTCAGCTGCTTGCTTCTTCAAATCCTCTTCTAACCTACGTCTGCTGTCCACAATTTCACTGATTCGAGACTTCAGTTTTTCATAGTTGTGCATGATTCTGAATGGAATAACATGATAGGTTACACTCTGGTATATTATTCATAACCTTATAATCTGCTATTCAATGGCACAGACACTTAAGAAAACAGATTATTTCTCTAGATGTAGCTATAAATTTTGGGAAAGAAGCTTCTTTTGCTTCAAATGGGGTAGATGTGAAATGAACAACTGATGAACAACTTCAAACTTGCCATCTTGCAGATCTATACTTGGCACTGTTTCTTTCTTCAAAATCATACAAGTTGAAATGCAAATACAAATACTGACCTTTGTATTTCTTTTTCATTTCCTTCCCGTTTAAATTTTTCAATGTATTCCTTACTGTATCTTTCTTGTGTCTGGCACTGCTCTTCAAATATTTTTATTGTTTCATTAAATGCTTCAATAGCTGTTCTTTTCATTTGAATTTCCTGAAAATAAAGTATTTTTTATTACAGTTGTTATCAGACAGAGGGGATGATTTATTGGTTGCATCACAGAAACACTTCAGTATATTGTAAAAGAAGACTTCTATATCCCTTTACCAGAATGCATTCTGTCTGCAGAGCCTTGTAATACAGAAAGAACAGACCTGTGCAAAAGGCTACCATGAAGGGATTTTCAAAGAAACAAAAACTGCTAGACAAAGAGCTACCTACAATATTTTTTTCCATATAACTGTATTTAATTTGTGATGATTAGAGCCTTATGGCAAGACACTTTGCCCTTTGCACCAACTAATGTCTTTAGAGGCACATCTGGGTTTCTGAAATAAAAGAGTAAGGTACTTACCTGGGCAGGTCTCAAGATGTCATCTAGTCCATCCTTCTGCCTCTACATAGCTAGTCAATAGTCAAGTCTTTTAAGTAATTTTAAAACGTTGAAGTTCAAGTTGCCTGCACTTCCTCACCTTTCTTCAATTATTTTTTAGGCATATTTCCTACATATTTTAAGAAGCAGTCTTGATTCTGGGGCTGTAAAACCATATTAATTCACTGGAACTTCGAGACTTGGCTAATAATTGATTTACATCGAAAGAAGAACAGAAGCAGCTTTTCTTTCCTTCACTGTATCTACAGATCATCTCTACTCTGTACATCTCTACTCTGTACATACCCTTCAAAAACCAGTAATAAAATGCAGTGCTTCCCTGCAAATATGCATTGAAAACTGTAACTCAGAACTTGATGAGGTCAGTAGTCAGAAGTGCTCATATATTAGGACAGTTCTGTGCCTGTTTTGGATGCACATGTCGGAGTTGGACACTGCATGCGTTACGTTACAGGTGGTGACTTTTCAGACACCAATAAGCAATTCTACTTATTGAGCAAGCACATTAGGTATGTTTCCTCTTTTAGGCAATGGTAGTGGTGGCAGAAGATAACAGCATGGATTTACAATAACATTCTAAATCTACAGAAGTCTTCCACTCTCCCTTTGGTTTCAAATCCAGCTTACCTGTGATGTTCTTGTGTAGTCTTCATAAAGTCTGTCATATTCTCGGCTTTTTTCTTGGAATTGGGTATTATATTCATGTAATTTCTTTCCCACTGCTTCAATGCTATCCTCTTTTACAACTTGATCCTGGAATGGCGAGCAAATGGAAAGATATTCCATAAAGAAACAATTATATTGCATACGTTTTCAGGATAGAACTGCTAAAAAATGCCTAGATAGTTACATGAAAATGTGACTCCTCTTTCATAAGCATGGAGATCTAACATACTACATGCATAATATGCAAATGAGAAATAAATGACAAAGAGCAACTTTGCATTGTAATTGTTCAGCTTTATACTGAAAATTATACATTTCATCATAACAAGTGGAATATTTATTATCATAAGTTTATTTCTTAATAATGTATCTACAGTATTTAAAGTCTTAATTATTTCTATGTATACTGTGGAGCTGGTTTTAAACAAAAATATAAATTTTTATACCCACTTCATTATTTTCAAGTTCTAAAAGAGCTGAAGTTCTTCATGGTAAATGACTCCTCAGTCTGCAGTAATTTCTATGTATTTATGTGAAACACAAAGAAAACAGATGAAATTACCTGCTGGTACTTAGATACTGGATACAATAATTTTACATCCAGTTTAGGATTGTACTGGGCTAAAGATTCATTCCGGTAGTGGTTTATTAGCTCAACCACAGAGTTGAAAGTTAATGGGTCAGAAAAGCCATATTTTCCATCTCGATGAAAAATTTTGATTAATTTGTTATTTCCTCCTTTCCTGCAAATAAAGTTTGTTGAAAAGTTAGACATAATTCAAGTACTACTTCCCAAAGTACACTGTATTTTAAATGCAGTATTGCACTTACTGTCAAGTATTACAAACCTACTGTAATTAATCTTACCTTAGTGTAAGTGTGTAGTCCCCATGCATTTTGGTTGAAGCATCTCGTACCAAAAAGGTACCATCAGCAGTGTCTCGGAGCTTCTCATTTACTTCTTCTCTAAAATGAAAGGAAAAGTAACCAATCATTTCAGCTACTTCTCACTCATTTATCCTCTCACTGAGCTTTAAAATCTTCTGGGTTTCAATTTGTGGGTTTTAGAAATCTTCTTGATCTCCATATTAATAAATAGAGTTACTTAATACCTTATTTAACACAGCAGGAGAACAACTGCAATATAAAAATGGTATATTCTATGTCCTCTCACTGCTGGATGAAATTATATTCACGCAAAGGTCTTTCTGCTTGTTCATACAAGCCTGCACAATTGGAGCAGCCAGTGCTGGTCTAGCATACCTATATATAGTACAGTTAAAAATGCGGCTAATATATGGCACTTGTTAGTCTGGCTTGTTAACTGCTGTTTCTACAGTTGAGGTTCTGAATGAAAGACAAGAAGCAAATGCTTACTTTGTGCTGTCTTGTCATGCTAGCATTACATATACTGTACCTTAAAGTAACAGAACAACCATTTCACATACTACATTCTGTGTGACTGCCAGTAACTTTTTAGTCATGTTTGGATTAAAATCAACTGTAATACATTTACTACATACATATCCTAAAATTGACTCTTAGAACTGTAATTTTTCGATACTGAAGCATAATATATATACACAAAATAGCATAGCAAGAACATACGAAATACATGTCTCGAGCTTATTTACCTTGAGATATCTCCCCAGTACCATTCAGCATCTTGTAATGCCATGTTGTTATTCATGCTGTTGTTGGTTACACTATTAGGTTTTGGTGGCTTAGGAGGCAGTGCTGCAAATGAAAGGAAAAAAAAAAAAAAAGAAAAAGTTGATTATAACTCACTGAAAACCTGACTATATATTACTTGAAATCATTATTACATGAATGAGAGAAAAAGGAAAAAAGTCACAAAATAGTGTTTTCTGCTACTAACAATCTTTAAAAGACATTAGAGGAATTAAGATATTTTACTGAAAACAATAGAAGTCCACAATAAAGATGTAGTGTTTCAAAAGAAGTGCGTTACTTTTGCAGTAACATATTCTAAGCAAAATATAACACCATATATTCTCCCCCTGTGAAGAAAGCATTTGAGAAAAAAAAATAATGTGAAGTCTTCTTCTACCTTCTTTCATTATGGTCAGGTGAATATAAATAATAAAGCACGTAAAACTGCTTCTTTTTTTGCCTCTTATGTAATGACCTTAGAGGAATGTTGTTGATTCCTCACCTAGAACCTGAATAAGAAAAGATGCAAACCCACAGCAATAATGTATATTTAAAGAAGAATTGGGGTTTTGTCATCCTCAGCATTCTGTGTGATGATTTGCCAAAACCAACACTTCAAGAAACCCAACTGTGACCCAAATATCCCTTGTGTTAATCTTAGTATTCTACAGACTAAATTGTGTTCCAAATGCTAGGACTGATTAAAACCCACATCTCCCTCTTCTCAATGTCAAAGCTGCATACACATACCAGTGAGTGCCAGAGAAGATACTGCAGCACTCCTGACTTAGAAGCAAGGGGAACTACATTGGAATCAGGATTAAAAATCAACCCAGCTCTTTTAGTTTTCCAGAAAGTACATCATTCCTTACAGACATCCTTGTCCTGTATACCAAGACCAGCTACCAAAAATGATACTTTTAAAGTTACATTGTACATCAGTATAGCATAGTATTTTATATAAAAGAAAATATCTAAAATCAGGTCTTTAATTAATATTGCTAGATTTTAAAGTTGTTTTTTCTCCCCCTCAAACAAACCAGTGATTTGCAATCACTGTTTCAGGAAATAACATTGTTACCACAGCATCTCCTTTTAATTACAGTGTGATTAATAGAACAGAAATAGCAAAAATAATAACAGAAATTCAAAAATTTTAGGATACAACAGCAGAACTAGAACTACATCTGACAGAATAAAATCAAAAGAGAAACAGGTAAATTCAGTAAAAATTATGTAAGCAGACAGGTATTTCTACAGGTTAAGATTCTAAGTACATGCACTAAACAAAAATTTAATTCTAATTTATGAAAAAAGAAAAAAAATAAAAAACTATTTGTATTAATAACAAAGTAAAGAAATCCTACATATCCACTAGAATTTTTCAGTAGCTACTGTAAAGACCAAAATGAATTAAGTCTTCCATAATAAAGGCAGTTTTACCTGGTGGATCCATTTCTATGTAAAACATCAAGTCTGTGCCACAATTTATATCTGTCTTAGGATATTCTATATCCAGTTCATCCATATTCCAGACAGTATTGTACATTTGTATAAGTTTCACTGAGTGAGCTTGGATTCAAGAAAAGAGTCAGGCTCTCTTTGTAATGGTGTCTTGGAATTCATTTTAAAACCTATAAGGGGCTGCACTGTAACCTATTACATCATAATCTTCAGCCAATCATGTCAAAATAATGTCACCAGACCACTCCTGCTTCCTCATTTTGTTCTACATCAATCTTAAGACAATTTCAGTTTCAGAAAGAATGGACATTTAGCATAACTGCAATATAAACCTTGTATTAAAAAGAAAAGGAGCAACTAGGCTCTCCTCGCCTCTGTTCTTGTTTCATTTTCCTAACATTACAGCATGGTACAGTCCAATCCTGGCAGGATGACAAAAGGCTGATATACTGCAGCACGTAGCTCTTACACACAGGCACACACAACACATGCACACTCACACACAGCTCCCTTTAGAAGTAGGTCGGTCACATCTCAGCTGCACTCTCCTGCTTGGATGCCTGAAATCTACCATTCAAAAAGCTTTAAAAGGCTTCTGGAATTCTTGCACATATTAAAGACGCAGAAGGGAAAAGAGCATGACTCTGTGTATATGTGTATTATACATTCAGTTTACACATACATACAGAGGCATATGTATCACCACATAATGAAACATGGATTATGTTTTTAAATTGTGCAGATTTCTATTATTTTAATGGACATTCAGGTCTGACACACTTGATATTATTATATAAAATGTGCTAAGTGCAGAGGTATCTCCCTCCCTACCCCATAATTTTGTAATAAAATACAATTCCAACTGATCTAGACTAACTCCTTTTTTTAATCTAAACCCCAAATATTGTAATCTTACATTGAGTAGACTTACATAAATCATGGAAGAAAGTCATAACTATGCAAGATCTTGAGAAGCTGTTTTGCTGAACATAAAAAGCCAGTCTGTCAGGATACAAGATTTAGTCTGCCTTTTCACACTGTTTCTTTACCCTGTTCTCATTGAGATATTTATCAAGTTAATTGTTTTTAAAGGCAAGAGTCCCTTGTCAGTGTCTCATTCCCCACTTGACTTTATGTCACCAGTGTCTTCCTACTGTTTAGAAATATTCCTTAACTCCCCCAATCACACACTATAACTCTCTCAGACCTCTTGGAAGAAACATGCACAGAATAGACTATTAATTCCACAGCAGCATGCTATGTGAAACCATGTGAATGCTTCATACTTGCTATAATCTATGGGGGCAGAAAACCAGATACCAAAAATAACCACAACAAAGCGTATCTGTAGCAACTATCTGTGCCTACATCATAAGAAAGCCTGGTGCAGCTGAAATATGCTCTATTTCACAAATACTCATTAAAAAAATTAACACAATTCATATCCTTTCCCAAATATTTCACACATATGTACTGCTCAGAAGCTTACCCCTTTTAGACAAGCATCAACATACAAGAACATGTCTGGAGTACCAACAGCTACAAAAAAAAAAAATGCATGATAGCTTGCTTTATACATTAACCTTAAACTCATTCTGAAGTAGACTCCCCTCCCTGTTTAGGTAGACATGCTCTAAAGATTCCTTCCATTTCCAAAATGAAATAGGATACTTAAAATCACCTCAGACACAAGCCCAAACACTGAACTTGGAGGGTTAGCCCATCTGCTACCCAAACAGTTGAGTTACCAAGGTAATTATTTAAATTGTTATAAGATTTCCTACAAAGACTACACTGCTGCATTTAGATCTCATGTAGGATCAGTAGGGTATTTTATTCCTTTGAATAAAGGCTTTCAGGAACAGTTACTTTTCCAGGGTTCCACTGGTGGCCAAATTTTGGACTGCCCACACTTGTTATTAGTGCTCAGCTCAGTCTAACCTAGCTTCAGGCAAGAAAAGACAGGAGGCAGATAGGCAATTCCCCATTCTCTAGATATCTCTGGAGAGGTACTGAGATACCTCACTTTCATTGATATATCTTAAGACCATGAAAGCTCTACCTGGTAATCAGTTACAGTACAGTACTTCCACGAGGTGATGAAGAAAACACACAAAGAAATTTGAAATCACTTACTTTGTAAATTATGCATCACAAATGCTTGCCCTTGTAATACAGCCTGAAAATACAATCCAATAACCTGAAAAATGATTGGGTTTCCTCTTACAAAAGTCTTCCTTAAAAAATACCCCGAAAACCTCCTTTTACTTGGAAGCTTCTCTGAAGAAATGAAGGAAAAAAAATTCTGGAAAAAGGCTGTTCTGCCAATGTTCCATAAAAATCTCTAAAAGAGCTGTAACATGCAGTGAGAAAATCCAAGCCTTCTCTCTCAACTGCTGAGAGCTCTCTGCTGTGCAGGAGGTATCCACTTACTCTGGTTCATCATTAAAAAGTGAACCTGACTTTAGTACTGTGGAAAGAAAAAAAAGAAAAGAAACCACCACCCTCAGTAGCTCGCACGTCTCTCCCTGATAAAGATCTCAGTTTCATGATTAACTTGGGCAGGTTCAAATATTTGCTGAGCCAGGGATTTCAGGTGGGGGAGGGGGGGGGCAGATTCAAAGTAAAAGTTGTCATCAGCTAACAAGTGGCCAATGCATAGCTAACTTTCTCATTTTAGCTAAGTAAATGAGAAGACCATTGTAAGAGGTCCTAAAATAATCTGTCACTGGCTGCTGAATGCAGTCTTAAAGTTGATAAAACTGCTGTGAACAGCCAAATGCAGGAAGTGGCTTCCTAACACTGCTGTAAAAAGAGCAAAATAAAAATCTTTCTTGAAAAGGGCTGCATCTGTCAGAACAGCCCTGTGCAAACAGAATAGCCTGCTTGTAAGCACAGCATCACTTCTTACACACTCATGCTGGATCACGAATACAGGTGTTGCTTGAAGACCCCTGGTGTGATGCTGTGAGGCATTCTATCCATTCCCAATAAATTGGAAATAGTAGAAAAAACACCTGCTTGTATCCTTGGTGTTTTGCAGTACATCAGGGTTGTTCATTTCTCAGGCAGGCAGGTGTGGAAAGGGACTGCATGGAGAGGGAGCAGTTTGACAATTTTTTTTTCCTTGCTTTAGTGTTTGGTGAAGATCAGACTGGCTAAAGAATAGAGCAACAACTGAAGAGCCCACTCCCCCTTCCCTATAGAGGTTAACATCTCTGCCAGCCATACTTTTACAAGGAAATAAATTCAAAGTTAAAAGAGAAGCAGACCACAAGATTTAGTTCAGAGAAAGAAGAGAAGAGCATTAATATTTTCCTCCCTCCTGTTGGAAACTGTGAGAACTTTTAGTAGCTGCATCCCTTGAGATTTGCTTATGCTCCTTACGGCAGTCAAACGCTATTGTAAAGTGTTCACCTCCTGTATACTTCAACTAACAAAATCCTCCTATGCTACAAAATACCACTTATACCTAATAATGAAACTCCAAATATTTGCAGTACGTTTTGATGTTTTACAGTTGATTGATTAGCTTCATCCATAACAACCCCCTACTTTTCTCATTTTAGTCATTGCTTGCTTGAACAATTGTCAGTTCTGTATATAATTTAATGCAGCATAATCTCTACATAGTTTAATGTACAGCCTACTTCAAATGGAGATAGTAACCTGTGTTTCTGTACTAATCCAACTTCTGACAGTAACCGCTATGCCTCCTGTTTACTGTTAAAATCACAGAAAGAGTTGATAACACTTCTTGGTTTATAGGGAAACAATACACAACAAGCATACTTTCAAAGAAGAGAAGGCAACCCAAACCTGGCTCACTAAATTGTTCAGAATTTTAAAAAGCACAGGTACCAACACAGAGATAACAGATAAGGCTTTTTCCTAAGTAAATTTTGTTTTATTCTTTTTGTATTCCTGTGCTCTGTGCAAAAATTAGTTCCTAATCGTTCTACAGAAAGGAATCAAGTGTCTTGCCAAAAAAAACATACCAGCATGCACACAGCTGCATTGCCACACAATTTCTCTATCTTAATACTTATTAAATGTAAATTTAAATTTCAAAACCTTGAGTGGTGTCAACTGAATCTATTGATTTGTATTTGCAGAAATTCATCAGCCTACTATGTTTTTTGCAGTGATACTTGGCGTTCTTCTATCTATAAAGCTTTTTACCCCCATCCCCCAAAAAATGATGTATGAAGGTTTCATAGGCTTGCTGTGTGTTACAGATACTTACATACAAAACCACACACACATATCAATCAGTACAAACTTCTAGTCATGTCATACATGTTGTTTCAGTTTTACCAAATATATTCAACCGGGTATTGAGAAACATAAAGCATAGACTACTATCAACACCAAGAATACAGCAGCATTCCTAAGTATGGCGATTAATAAAGCATTTTGCTCTCCTCTGAAGCAGGTACAAAGCCTGAGTTTATTAGCTTAGAAGGGGAGCCCTCTGCCGGGTGATGAGCGGACGCGCAACATCCCTCTGCAGTAGAAGATCTCCCCGAAACAGACTGCCTCCCGCAAGCCCCAAACCACGCTCAGCACTGCTCACAGTCCAGTACAGCCATGATGTGATGCAGGAAAGTCCTGACAAGGGACTGCGCTCCTACAGTATTTTTTCTGTCCTAAGACAAAACCGACAGGACTATGGGCTGAGCCTGACCACCACAGGCAGAGCTCTGTATTGAATTCCAAGAGGAAGGAACAAGACTTGCCTTCACACTCCCTGGTGCTGGCTGTCATGCTAGTATGCCTGCTAGTATTTTGTGCAGCTAAAAGCAAAGTGTCTACTGCCCGGACTCTTAACCCATCCCCAGTATTTGAGCAGTTACATGTAAGGCAGTCTCACTACCTTACTTTTAGCTATGACCCTGTGAGAGTAAACCCTACATCTTCATGCTTAAAACTGCAGTATTTCACAGCTTGAGTTATTATTTACAGTCTTATTTACAAGCCTGGGAAACAGGAATAAGCTAGGATAGTCAGTCTAGATGAAGCAGCTCAGCTTGAGTTAGTGCATAAGCCATTAGAGGCTTCACAGCACAGCAGCTCCTTCTGGAAGCTGTGGTAGTTCTCCCTCTGCTCCTCACCAGCCTTTCTGCCCACAGAGCCATGTTCTTTCACTCTCCCATCATGTCCCCTTTCCTCTTTGCCTTTCTGTGATATGAAACACATTAATCTCACATACCCAAAGCCACTCTACACATTTTAACACTCCCTGACTCTAAAAAGACCCCCATCTCCCTGAGTTCCCCCTGAAAATCACCTCCAAGCTCTCCCATCACCCTGTCACTCCCATCACTTCCTATGTACGACCTGCCTTCCCAGACATCAGCTCCAAATTGACTGCACTGCATGGAGCACCCATCAGGCCCCGTGGACAACTCAGATTGGCATCTGAAGCAGGCCTCCTCCAGACAGAAAAGCCAGGAGCCTTTATGATCCACAGAAACTAACTGAAAAAAATGACCCAATCTTCTATAGCTGCAAATATAGCCTATTTTTCAATATTTACCTCTTCAAGCACACAGGCCTTCACACCTCTGTATGATGTATGAGATTCTGTGAGACATAAGCAGCACTGTTAGCTATTATCTGTTACAATTAAGATATTTCCTTTGAATGGTATCATTTTGAATAGCATATTTAGCGATATGAACTGTTTTTCTGAGTGTTAAATCAGCATTATTCTTCACATTAAAGCTTGTGTGGCTGACTGTTCATTAAATTGGGGTGTTAAAACGGGATGCTACATCACCTAGTTTTCCCACCTTCTTTCAGCTATCCTAATGATAAACTTGAAGAATGAGACAGGAATCAGAAAACGGATCTGGTTACCAATTATTCAAAACACCACCATTTCTCCAATCTTACTTCTTCTGCAACATTATTTTGTCTTCACCGAGTACACACATAGGCACAACAGGTACTTCAACTTTGGTACTTTAACTTTTGCTAAAGGGTAATTCACAAAATTAAATGCATCATTTGCTGTTGAACACTGACAGCGAAAAAAAAAAGTCAGCCTGGAGTTGTCCTGTAATGCAAAAAAATGAAGTAATGGCTTAGGAGTATCTCCAGTTTTTGCATTATCTGTGCAAAGCATCACTCTAGCTGTAAGATGTCCAATTAAAGATACCAAATTTAAGACACTAATCTTAAGATATATGTAAGGTCCAACTGCATACTTTCTATTGCTTTGAGGCAAGAAAGGTAATTAGTGGGTGATGTGATAAGAAAAAACCCCACAGTTGTGCAAAGATTCCCCTCTATTAAGTTCAGTTATCTCCAACACGACACTAAATATATCTATGTACTGTGTAATATACCAATAAAACTTCATGCACAGCTCATTTTAGATAGAGTGTTTTCGTCCATGCTTGAGAATAACAAAAGTAGGAGCTATCACTCCAGCCTGTGAAAAATAGAAGAAACCAGGCAGGACTGGCTTTTGGGTTACCACTTAGTTGTCATTCCATTATTTTCACCAAGATTCTTTCTACTTAAAATCTCTTAACTTCTGCACTTCTAAAATCCTATTACAGATTGTAATTCTCAGGACACTTAAATGACAAGTAAGTTATCTCTTCCAGGATTCTTCCTTTTATTACAGTGTCTCCAAACAATTTTTATGGAAACTTGAGCCATTATAAACAATAATCTTGAGGATGGTAATTTTGAAAGATACATCTTAGAGTGTTCTATGAAGACTATAAAAACAAGAGCACTTCAAATGGTTGGTCACTGAGTAATTTTGGTGTGAAAACCAGACTTGTGTTCTAATCCTGTGAACTTATGTAACATTTTATCAGGACTCAACTTTTGAAAATCATTCAAGTATTTTACAGAACTAAGAGCAGTGAATAGCTAACCACAGAACTACAAAGCTTGAAAATTTGTATCTGAGGGTTTTTTTCAGCTTAGCAGATGTGCAAATGTTCTAATAAGAGTCAAACCCCATAAATCTGATGGATAGAGCCACATTCTTCAAGTGCCCCTAATGATACTCTCAAGAGTCCTCTTTAGTAGTTCTAACACCAACATCTTTCACTTTTACACTTCCCTCACATGAAGCAACTCAGGAAGATATGCAACCAAGTGATCTCTTAAGTGCAGCTTAAGAAACTCGTCACTTCGAAACTCAAGAAACTCTCACTGCTGACTTCACCTTTGTAACCTCCCAAACATTGCCTCTAGCCATGTAAATGTATACAGTCTAAGGCAGTTGCAAACATGTAATCTAAAAAATGCTACCTGCAAGCTCCTTAGAAGAGTAGAGGGTTCAACAATATATTTAGCCTTTTCAGGCTTGTAGCAGGTGACAAAGACAAGAATTCTTTAACAATTAGCAGTTATTTGCTGATTCTTAGTAAAACAGGACATTTAGTCATATAAGTTTGGCCTCTCCTGGTTGCTATGAAGCATGAAGAAGAAAAATACACAGTGGTTCTGGAAATGCCTGCTTAACTATTAACAAAAATTGAATAAACCAAATAGGTATAAAGTAGCTGAAAACAGATGGATATATAATATTAGGGAAAGATTCCTATATATTACAGCTGGCAAGGTTGAAAAAAGCTTTCCAACAGTAGGAAGAAAAATCTTAGCCATTTTAAATTAAGTCTTCAGTAGTTTAGGAAGGCAATTATACAATGCAACCACCTATAAACAGGAGAAATAAGGCATTTTATTGCTGCTATGCTCTGGCTCTTCAAATCTTAAGCATCTCTACAAATGCTACTGCCACGAACTTTACCTTGTACTTTGAATAGAGAGCCTGCCCAATTTTCTGTTCCCCTTCACCCTATCCTTTTTTCGGATATTCTCTGCTAATAGGCTGTAAAAAGATTTACTTTAAACTACCCTATGAAGTCTTCAGTTAACAATTTCCTTTGTAAAGAGTCAGCAACTCTGCCTTCATCCTATCAAATATCTGATTGAAACCTGGGGATTTTTATTAAAAAAGAAGAATGATGAGCATTTACTGTCCTTAGGTTGAATTTCATGTTTAAGAAAACAGAAGTATGTAACTTTTTAAATTAAAAATAGTTTTTACCTGGTACAGGCTGTCTTTCATTCCATTCACTTGTGATTAAAACCTCTAGGATTTTTATGTGATATTCAGTATTGTCAGAGCTGAAAAAGATGGTTTAAGCAGTAAGAACTACAAAAATGTGCCAATGTTTGTTAAAATTGTAAGGAAAAAGGAAATTGGAAAAATTTACAGAAGTGCCCTCCACATTAGAAGGTCAGGAAATTAATTAATTGAACTTAGCTTATGTAAAACTAACCCACATGTACAGTACAAAACAGAATACAGATGACCCACGTACCTTGCTATCTGAAATTTGAAAAGCAGAGGGCTAAAAATTTCAGCCAGAGACCTTGCATTCAAAAGATTTTTGCTGGAGGCTTGACAAACTCTGAGGAAATGTTTGAGCAAATACTGGAGTGTGAGCCAATACTGGGGAGGTAAATTTGGAGATCTGATGAGTTTCCTCACCAACTGAGCATACTCTTCTGAGCTCTGCACTTCTGCAAGCATACAGATAAAAGGCTCTTAATATCAGCACAGGAACATTCAACAAGTAAAATGAAACTACATATGACTCCTTTAGAATAATCAGTTTTAGAGGGAAAAAAAAATAAATTCTGTCCTTCATTAGTGCAGTAAGCCTTCTTTCCCTTTTTGAAAAAGTGAAATGGCTCAGGCAAGTGTAAAGAACAAGCATTTAAAAGTCAAATGGAAACAGATACGCATTTTGGTAAAAACCACAATGTGTTCACAGTGTACTGGTAGAAGTCTGCCTTATGTTTAGTGTCACATATGATTGGGTAATTCTGAGATGCACTAGATAAGTCTCACAGGTGCTGTTGTGACTTTTGAAGGTTATCAGTAACAATATCCTGTCCTGAGATATGTAACAGACTATTTGGTTCACATGCTGAAAGTCTGTAACCTGTACTTGTTTGAAATGACCACTGTAGATGATGAATCTTACATGTATGTATTTCTCACTTCATAAGCTGCATCTTCCAACATACTGCAGAATGCCATGACCTCTAATACATTTACTTTGCCAGCACTGATAAAAAGTTAAAAATTAGCTTTCTGCATACAGATAAATCCTTGATTTTTTGCCCCAGTTTTTCTATAGTCATTCTACTTACTTAAATGAAGAGAACTGTGTTATCCCATATATTTTCCATTATGTTTACCTAAATAGGTAACTAAATAACGCATGTCTACATCTGAATTGAAACAGCTTTTATTAAAAGTGGTGAAGGTATGTATGTTTTCTGAAATGCTGCCAGGTTGTGCAGAATCTTTCTTGTTCTGTGGGTGACAGCTAGACCACTGGCTATTCAGAATCCTAATAACAGCTTTTTTGCCTGACATTTGAAATGATGTGATAATCATACCTTGAGCTACAGAAATCATGTCACTGTAAACAGCTGCTGGAATGATGGGATTTGGCAGGTCCAGAAGATACCTCTTGAGAGCATCTGATAAAGTGTGCACATCAAATGTTTCTAAATCCAGTGAAGAAGTGTCTAGAGGGAAAGAGCAACATACTTTTTAGACATCAGGAACTGGAAAAAATACACAAACTCATGATATTATACCAATCCAAAACTGCTAACTTCTATCTGGTTTATGGGGAACAAATTACAAGAAAGAGTTCAAGACACCAAGCAACATTTCTGAGATGAAGAACACACAGTGCTCAACAGCATGGCCAGACCTCTGATATCTGATGAACCAAATGGTTTCCACAGCTATGTGTGGCTTTCTGTCACATACAGAACAGGGCTGAACTCACAATAACATAGTGACCTTGCTGCATGTTGGTAATGCTATGGAACATTAGAATATTTTTAACAGCTCTCTGTTTCACCTATAAATACTTTGTGTATGAAGTAAGTATTAATCAAGGGTTTGGGAAAATGCAGCTTCTCTACTGACAGCTAGTTCTATTACAATTGGAAGTTTGATTAACAACTTGGGGCTCCAAGTCTATAACTATTCATGTGAACAAGTCAAAACAAATATACACATGCAGAACTTGGTGCTCGGTGTGTTATGCAGCTGTTAGTATTTATCTTGTAAAACTGGATACCCTTCCAGGATAGTTACGACTTGGACTAAGACTGGCAAGTGTCACATAAAGAACTACTTGTTACTGCTGGAGCAAGGAGTATCAGCAGTACTAGAATAGGAAAATACACAAAAACCCCCTAAAAATAGGAAAATACACAAATGCTTACTTACTGCAAGCCAGATTAGGGTTCATCTTAAAAAAAAACTCTTGTGCAGTGAACTCCTAGATGTTTACAGAAAGATACATTAAGTACAACAATTTAGAGGTATTAATGCTGACCAACTTTTTTAGGCTAGCCAAATCCCTTGTAAAGTAACTGCTGAATCTATTTGGCCAGTCTGATCCAAATTTGACAGACAGTACAGGAATCAGATATGCAGTGTGTCTACTCACACTGTAAAAAATGGTCAGCCAAGAGGGGGTAGTGAGAAACTCAGTGGTACTCCATGTCATTTCTGGTTTCCCCAAAGGAAAGCTTGCAGTAGGAGCTCAATTTTATCAGACACCAAGGAATTTGCATGAGAAAAAAATAATAATTACAATTCACACGATAAAAAATTTGCAGTGTGGGCATGATTATACAAAAGCAATTATGTGTCAAAATCATAGAATCATAGAACAGTTTGAGTGGGAAAGGACCTTAAGATCATCTAGCTCCAACCCCCCTGCCATCAGGGACACCTCACCCTGTACCATGTCACCCAAGGCTCTGTCCAAGCTGGCCTTGAACACCACCAGGGATGGAGCATTTACCAGTTCTTTGGGCAACCTGTTCCACTGCCTCACCACCCTCACAGTAAAGAACTTCTTCCTTATATCTGACCTGAACTTGCCCTGTTTAAGTTTAAACCCATTACTCCTTGTCCCTAATGAGGAGTCTTCTCCAGCATCCTTGTAAGCCCCCTTCAGATACTGGAAGGCTGCTAGGAGGTCTCCACACAGCCTTCTCTCCTCCAAGCTGAACAGTCCCAGCTTTCTCAGCCTGTCTTCATACAGGAGGTGCTCCAGCCCCTGATCATACTCGTGGCCTCCTCTGGACTTGTTCCAACAGCTCTATGTCCTTTTTATGTTGAGAACACCAGAACTGCACACAATACTCCAGGTGAGGTCTCAAGAGAGCAGAGTAGAGGGGCAGGATCACCTCCCTTGACCTGCTGGTCACACTCCTTTTGATGCAGCCCAGGATACAGTTGGCTTTCTGGGCTGCAAGCACACACTGAAGCTGGCTCATGTCCATTTTCNAGCAGAGTAGAAGGATCACCTCCCTTGACCTGCTGGTCACACTCCTTTTGATGCAGCCCAGGATACAGTTGGCTTTCTGGGCTGCAAGCACACACTGAAGCTGGCTCATGTCCATTTTCTCATGTTAAGACCACTACCCCCAAGTCATTCTCTGCAGGGCTGCTCTCAATCACTTCTCTGCCCAACCTATAGCTTTGTCTGGGATTGCCACTGCCTAGATAGTACTGTACTGAAGCTAACAGGCAGTTATCCAGTTAATATAGGGAACATTTTATCCACAAGCAGAACAGCACGCTAATGCAGTTCACAACTTTGAGACCCAAGCCAACTTTGCACTCTGAATTAGTGCTCTGCTAATTCAAAGACAATAGTCAACGGAGATGAGATCTGTCTTTATCCATACATGTGGACCCCTACACACTGCACCAGCTCTGTCCTGGAAGATTCCAATGATATCTTAAAGAGAACCCACAAAGATCCACTGTTATTAAAGAGTAAAGTCTGTTTCATTTTGCCAAATGTAATTACATTCTAAATAAAAACATATGTAAACATGTTCTTGATCTCAGGAGATAGATGAACCTTCCATAAAGGTTTAGAGATTTAAAAAGGGATTCAGATATATTAAGACATACATCCATACTGGTCCCATAGAAAATCTGGATTTAATTGGACTGAAAAATTGCAATACTAAAAATACAGCTTAGGTTGCTAGCATCACATGCACATCTCCTCTCCCTTTTTGCACTCATTACTTACTTCACTCCCACCACCATCAGGAGAGGATGTTCTTTTGATTTGAAGGAACAGACAACTCCAATTATCAGCCATTGTTCATTTTGTTAATAATTGCAATTACTAAAAATAAAGAGAGCTAATTCACAGTGTGAATTTGCCTTTTTTGTGTCCCTTTAGCAACATGGCATGTAACCAGTTTCAGTTTGCATTTTTGTGCTTTCTTCTGCAAGTGGAAGCTCACACCTGACACTGTGACCCAGCTTGCAAAGGTGTGGTTAAGTACTTCTAATCATCTCCTATCTGTCACACTGTGTCAGCGTTGCCATGCCAGTATATTCTGGCCCGAAGTAGAAATAAAGAGTCCGAAAAAGAGAAGGAAATATATTTCAGGAAACTTGAATGGGCATAGGGTGTTAGCGGTGTAGCTGCATTTTACTGCCCAGAACCTGAGAATCCAGCCTACTGCAGCAACATTAATTAACTTCTCTTTGCCTTCCAGTATTATCTCTGTAGCAGGCATGGAATGTGCAGCTATTGCCTCCTCACCTGCTGGACCAAAGAAATGCACACAGAGAACTGTATGCAAACAAATGGACATTTGTTTTCAAAATAATAACCTGCAGCCTTACAGGAATAGTGTATCTTTATCTAGCTTCTGATAAAACATCTTGTTTTTTCTCTGTACAACTAGATTGTCAGTCCTTGAACAAGCAATTATTAAAATAATTATTAAAATAATTATTCTTAGAAAAAGAACATGCAGTGAAACCACACAAAAAAAAAAAACCCCTGTAAAACTGAAAAATGCTTCATACTAAGTGTAAAAGTTACAAATATTTTTTACTTATCTTTTTAATATTATATTATTCAAAGCCAGCACATGTATGTTAGCAGAGTAGGGGAACAAAGAAGAGAGAAACAGTCTGACCACAAATTCTAACTAGTGCTTTAAGGAAGAGAACTATACTTACCACATTCAAGAATTTGTCTTAATTCTGCTGAGCTACTTGAACCTTGTGTTCCATACAAAGTTGAGCACTCCAGACCTTCAAAACAAAATTGATGGAATACATTAGCATTCCAGTGACTGTTGCCATGATACAACATATCTCTATTTTCTTCAAATAAGTGCCTACAGCATAAATAGCAACATTCTCCCACTAACATCCACCTACCACACATGGAATATGATTGCTTTTTAAGGCTGTAAGGCACCTCTTTGTACATTCAAACTGCTGTCTGCAGGAAGAGCTGGCCAAGGAAAATCAGAGTTGCCAGCATTCCCACATATTCTGTACAACTCTCCACAGCCTGACTGCAGAAGGCCAAGACTAGCGGAAGAAAACAGCTTGCAGGGGAAACATGGGAGCCAGATCTTCCTTGACACTCTGCATGCCCACTGGAAACACCAGATCTTTTAGTTGCATAATAAGTGAATTATCTGAGTCAGGCCACCCCACAGGAATGGGACAAGGACATGATAAAAGTTCTGACACATCCTAGTGGGTTCAAAGATTTAAATGAGGCTTCTATGTTAGAAGCGTGGCTTCTGGCACCCTATGTAGTCAACAGACACACACAGCCCCTTCTAAAGGACAGGTCATTTTTGATTATCCACAGAACCATAACCTCACTGTGTACATAAGGTGAGTGTCACACCACTGGTATGAGAGATATATGTCTGATAATGCATCTGAACAGAATATACCAATACAGTGTTTTCATGTGAAAGATACTGTTACAACTTCCTTACTCCAGTGAAAATAAGGAAGATAGTCCAAGTAGCCTTCACTGAGCAAGAAACCTTAAATGAAATTATTCCATGTCTGTTAAGATGCATTAGCAGCTCTAGAAAGCAGAAATGCCAGCTCTGGATCTGGTTCTGCAGTCTCGGTTCATGTAAGTGAAAAAATAATCTTGGTAAACTGTTCTTCAGCATACCTTTCTTTTCAATAGTCTCCACTATCTTGATAAGAATTGGTGGAGCAACATCAGGAGGTGCGAACTGTTCTGTAAGATCTGGAAGTGAAAAAGCTGTAAAAGAAAAAGAACAGATATAAGCCATGTTACAGCTGAATGCAACTTCTGTTTAGGAAAGTCATGACACATAATGCAACCAGGTAATGTTTAAGAACAGAACAAACATCCCACTGGCCTAAACAAGAACATTCCACAAATAATTAGAAAGCTGAATAAATATGATGACAATTGCATTTTTATAGTATATTCTTTTAGGGATCTTGGTCAGTCCTAGAATCACTATTGCCTAGGAAAAGAAAACATAATTAAAGTTTGTAATCTATGGATGGGCAGAAATACAGTGTAAGGAAGGGAAGAAGTCTTTTGGTCTGAAACATTTACATCCAGTGTGTACCAGATGAGGGAGCTAAACACATCACCATCTGGGAACTGCAGATCCTCTGGGTAAAACAGACCTAAAAAGACCTATATTTCACACTCTTACAAAAGTTCAGTAGCTTTTGTTTCCTTTAAATTTCCAAGCACGCTACTATTAATAGTGTTGTGCTTCACGTGAAGCAAGAACTTTCTCTTTTACAATGACTGGCTAAGAATAAATAGCAGCATAATCAGAAAGGGACGTTTTGCAGATTCAAACAAATCTGCATACAGATTTTATACAAAGTCAGCTTTCATGCAAGCTACTCACTTCACAGAGAGAACATGCTGCATAAAGGAATGTTCTGGCTTTGTGATGTGAGGGATGGTCTATCTCTCAATGCGCTATTTTTGCCAAAAGAGTAATTCAGAAGTTTTAGAGCAGTCCTGTTTAACTCTTGGAAAGAAAGATTGTTTACATAAAGATATTATTAAACTACTGCCAGAAACATCTGGCATAGATTGATGGATTATGATTGACAAACAAAGCTTAATCACTGAAATAAAAGTTGCCAGTTGCCTAAGTGATGGTGATCTCTGCTGAATCAAACTCACCATGGACAAGTAGACAGCAATCCTTAAACACACATGCACAAGTATGCCTGCATGCATATGTATACATACACATATAAACACACAAATTTTATTTCTAAAAAACGGAAACTGGAAAAAAAAAATCTAAGGATAATTAATAATTAAAAAAACAAAACAAAACAAAACAAAACTAAAAACTACAACAGCTAAATATGAGTGGAGAGTTTTTAATGAAAAACTTTGAGATAGCCAAAAATTAAATGTACCAAAACTGAAAGAGAAAGCAGAAATTTTTGGCTGAGAATTCACCCTATTTTGGAAGCAAAAAAATAGATAACTTTTTAAAGATGCAAAAAAGTAAAAATTGGTAAGACAGCAAGGAACATACAGAAGAAGTTTGGACATGAAGAAAACTGAAGAGAGAAATGAAAAAACAATAAATAATAATTATTTGTGAACTAGCAATGGAAGTGGTGCATGCTGGGAGACTGAGACATGTGCCTTTGCAAAAAGAAGAATGATGCTACACTAATAACAGAAAGGTTTTGGTTGGAAGGGACATTAAAAATCATCTGGTTCCAAGCCCAGCAACAGACAGGGACACCTTCCACTAGGCCAGGTTACTCAAAGCCCCATCCAACCTGGCCTTGAACACTGGTAGGGATGGGGCAACCAAAGCTTCACTGCGAAATCTGTGCCAGTGTCTCAACACCCTCACAGGGAAGAATTGCCTCCTAATATCTGATCTAAATCTACCTTCTTTCACTTTAACGACATTACCCCTTGTCCTATCACTACTTGCACTTACAATGATGAAATAGTTTCTAGCTCATTCAAACTGAAAAACATGTGTTAGTCATAACAGTTTAACTTTGGAGGCCCAGAAAGTGAGCATTCAGGAATCCCTAAAGATTTGCCTAAGCAGACCTCTGACCTGATGATATTATTTTTTAATGACTTGTGAAAAATCAGAGAAATTCCTGGGGATCAAAAGAGTTCTAATGCCTGATCTGCACTCAGAAAGGATAAATAAGATGACTATACGCTAGTTACATTACCAGTTCTGGACAAAATGAAGGAAAACATGAGACTAGACTGCCATGATAAAGCAATAAAAGACAGCACTGTAACTAAGGATTGTCTGCTTAGCTTTTTAGAGGACAGATTCTGTTAAAAACCACAGTACTTCCTTCCTTGGTGGCACCCTAGGTAGCTGAAAAATGCAAATGAGCAGACATAATGAACTCTAAAGTTTTGTCAGATAGTTGCCATAGTATAACACTGCGACTAAAAGCTAGAATTATGAGATACTAACAGACTCACAAAATGCTAAGGGCATAAAATGCACCCCTTATATGGAAGCAGAGGAAGAACAGATTTTCAGAACAGAGTTTACATATTTTTACGTATGAAAGTAACTTTCTGCTCCCTTGGGTAGCTAGTTACATTAAGTGCCATTCTCCCTCTTGCATAACGGCAATGATATTGTGTCAGCTCTGAACAGACGCTCACCTCATAATTCCAGCTGGAGGCAGCATGCAGCAACAGTCTAAACTGAAGCTGAGGAAAGAAAGGAGAGACAAGAGAAACAGAGGACAGAAGTAAAATGCAGTAGGCATTTGAAACATTTTGGGTGACAGCTAGGCAGTTCAGGGATGGTCCTTTAAGGCTACTGAAAGCAAAGAGAACCATGCTTTCTCGCATTAACCAAACTGTGCCTTGAAATGATGGCAAGAGATACCTACAAACAAGATGTATCTAGAAAAATAATTCTATTTCACACTAAATTTTGATTTTCTACGTAAGGGATGGAGTCCAAGCAAAGCAAAAAGGGGAACTCAATGTCAGGAAAAGACTTTAGGTCATGTGAAGAAGCCCCTGCAGAGTGAAAAAAACACTCTACAGAATCCGGTTTGTCTTCATGGGACATAACGAATCAGGTGGATGTAGACTTTACCTAGATTACCTAAACAAAGACTGCCTCCTACGGCAACTATCCTGATGCTCCATTCTTTTCATCTACACTTTAAGCAGGATCTTAGCTTGTAAACTAGGTTTGTATCATAATCTGTTACAGAATCTCTTCATTGTACAGTGTTCTTGGATCAATAATCACCTTAGTGAAAGTGAAAAGCTTTTGGAAGCTATGCATTTACCCTTTATTTATGCAAAACCTGTAATGACTAAAGAACATATGTATGTAAAGCCAACAACACATTGGTTAAAGGGAAGATTTCCATCACTCTTCTGCTACCCTAAAATACGTAATTTGAAAAATACCAAGTTTTTAGGAGTTTAAGGGATTTCTGGTGTCTCTTCCTCCATATATCAAGTTCCTTTTCTCCAAAATGATGATTTTCTACCTACCAAAGAGACTGGTGAAATTTTAAATATGAAGAGAGCTTTTAAAATAGTAACAATTTATGCCACAAATATATAAACTGTAAATTACTCGTGTATTTGACTAAAAAATATGATATTCACCTCTCTTTTAATACTATGCATACACTGGTGAGCATAAGCTCTACAGCAAAAGACACAAACATATACACACAGATGATGGCAGGTGTAAAGCTTGTAGTTATCTTCAACACAGCACTAACAGAAGAATGCATCTAGTTCACACAGTCATAGCACTCAGCAATGCTGAAAAAACACTCCCTCCATGAGCAAGTAGGAGATGACATTAACAAATTAAAATTACTTAACCTCCCACCTGTTCTAGAATTTCCTACTTCTTGCGCCATCTCCAATAAAATTAACTCACAGCATCATACTGATTTGTACTTTAAACTTCCTAAATTTTGCACAAAATAGAAAATTATCTTCATTTAAAGGCCCCACAAAACACATATTTGTCAGGAAAAAAAAGACTTAGCAGTACTTATAGAGCTGAAGCCAGTTTATAACTTTTACACAGGAGACAGCACAATTTTGGAACAGTGTCCTTCAATTTCAAAATGAGGAAATGGTAGAGGCTAAACCGAAGGAAACTACACCTGATTTTGGAAAAACACACCCACTTTGACACTCAGAGGCAGAATACAAGTTATCTTTGAAGAATTCCTGATTCTAGATAAGGTGTTCCAGAAGAAAACTCAGCATGCCTATTAAGATCTACAGAGGGAAAGGAAAACTTTTCAGATACACCAGTTTTAATAAAAAAGAAGTGAAAAAAGCTCACATGCAACCTGCATTTATTACCTGATTTCAAAAACATCTTTTGCTTTGAAGCATGCTGCAGTATAGCTCGGAGGTTTGGCGAACAAAATGCACTCCTAATAATCTGAGCAACTTTGTAGATCCCTTTGCTAAAATCCAGTATCAGTTTTTCACGTAAAGCCATCATTTTTCCCCCGAATTGCTGTAGTTTTTCTCAAATTCCACAGTCTCCAAAATATTACGGTTCTGAAAAGCTTTAATACAGTTTTCGTGTCTTCTTTTTAGCCACAAGTCTGGTAATGGGTCTCCAGATAGTAAGGAAGCTTCTGATGACACATGATAAAAGCTGAATTCTCCACTAGCTTTATTTTTACCTTGACACAGTGAGAACCAGTGAGATGAACCACAAGCCAGGGTTTGCTTCAATCGTGAACTCTTCTCTCTCCCTGACACAGGCCTGAACAGTGCTAAGGCAATGGCAGTGTGTGAGAGACAGGAGCATACTATGTTCAAGGGTTGCCAACAGAGCCACCAAGTGCAAGATGAAACCAGCACACAGCTGCACCTTCTGGAAGGGTTCTCAGTAAGAAGAGATACTTTAGAGTTAGTATCTGGCAATGACAAGTGGAAATTTAAAACTGGCATTTGGCTTCTGAGCCAAATGTTTCACTACTGCTAGAATTAGAATGAATATGAAGATGGAAAAAACCACCAACAAACCAAACCCCACCAAACTAAAATCCCTCCTACAAACCTCCCCACCAAGAAAACCCAAACCAAAAAATCCCCACCCCATCTTAAAACATAACAATACACACGACAGAAAGCAGTTTGATTTCTAAATATTTTACAGGGACTAGATAGTATCATAACCTTAAGACCCAGTTAGAATTAAACTTCGCAAGGGATTTTAAGGGTAACAAGAAGGGATTCTATAGGTACATTGCGAATAAAAGACAGACCAGAGATGATGTAGGTCCCCTCTGGAAACTATCGGGTGAACTGGCTACACAGGCTTTGGAAAAGGCTGAGGATCTGAACGACTTCTTTGCCTTGGTCTTCAATGGCAAAGGCTCTGACTGCACCACCCAAGTCTTGGAAGGTAGGTCCAGGGACTGCGAGAATGAAGACCTTGGGCCCACTGTAGAAGAGGATCTGGTTTGAGACCATCTTAAGAACCTGAACATGCACAAGTCCATGGGACCTGATGAAATCCATCCGCGGGTCCTGAAGGAGCTGGCAAATGAAGTTGCTAAGTCACTGGCCATCATATTTGAAAAATCATGGCAGTCAGGAGAAGTTCCCAATGGCTGGAAAAAGGGAAATACAGACCCCATTTTCAAGAAGGGGAAAATGGATGACCCAGGGAATTACAGACCAGTCAGTCTCACCTCTGTGCCTGGCAAAATTTTGGAGCAGATTCTCCTGGAAGCCATGCTAAGGCACATGAAAAACAACAAGGTGCTTGGTGGCAGCCAGCATGGCTTCACTACGGGAAAATCCTGCCTGACCAATTTGATGGCCTTCTACGATGGGGCTACAGAACTGATGGACAGGGGTAGAGCAGTTGATGTCATCTACCTGGACTTGTGCAAAGCGTTCAACACTGTCCCACACAACATCCTTGTCTCTAAATTGGAGAGACATCAGTTTGAAAGGTGGAGCACTCGGTGGATAAAGAACTGGCTGGATGGCCGCATGCAAAGAGTTGTGGTCAATGGCNTCTAAAGTGGCATCAGTTTGAAAGGTGGAGCACTCGGTGGATAAAGAACTGGCTGGATGGCCGCATGCAAAGAGTTGTGGTCAATGGCTCAGTGTCCGGCTGGAAGCCGGTGACGAGTGGTGTCACTCAGGGATCGGTGTTGGGACCGGTCTTGTTTAATATCTTTGTCGCTGACATGGACAGTGGGATTGAGTGCACCCTCAGCAAGTTTGCCAATGACACCAAGCTGTGTGGTTCTGTGGATACGCTGGAGGGAAGGAATGCCATCCAGAGGGACCCTGACACGCTTGTGAGGTGGGCTGACACCAACCTCATGAAGTTTAACCATGCCAAGTGCAAAGTCCTACCCCTGGGTTGGACCCATCCCAGACAAAGCTATAGGTTGGGCAGAGAAGTGATTGAGAGCAGCCCTGCAGAGAACGACTTGGGGGTAGTGGTCTTAACATGAGAAAATGAACATGAGCCAGCTTCAGTGTGTGCTTGCAGCCCAGAAAGCCAACTGTATCCTGGGCTGCATTGAAAGGAGCGTGACCAGCAGGTCGAAGGAGGTGATCCTGCCCCTCTACTCTGCTCTCGTGAGACCTCACCTGGAGTACTGTGTGCAGTTCTAGTGTCCTCAACATAAAAAGGACATAGAGCTGTTGGAACAAGTCCAGAGGAGGCCACGAGTATGATCAGGGGCTGGAGCACCTCCTGTATGAAGACAGGCTGAGAAAGTTGGGGCTGTTCAGCCTGGGGAAGAGAAGGCTGTGTGGAGATCTCATAGCAGCCTTCCAGTATCTGAAGGAGGCCTATAGGGATGCTGGGGAGGGACTTTTTCATTAGGGACTGTAGTGACAGGACAAGGAGTAATGGGTTAAAACTTAAACAGGTTAAGTTTATATTGGAGTGGCACCATCAACACATAATGCATCATAAACTGGACAATGGAGTGGTGTCCCCAAAGTTCCATGTGTCCCATGCTTGCTATTCAAAACCGGGAAATGTGGGAGCTTGCCTTCTTTATTGAAATGCTGTTATTTCAGCAGTTGTGTACTCTACTAGGTATGAGAAATGAATTCAAAAAATGTTGCTCTATTCTCACCCATCTTACTTAAAATAGAATCTGAATTTTAGTAAGGATCATTACATTACATTGTTATTACATAAAATGTCAGCGTCAAGTGAAGGTGCATTGGTAACGAGGGCAGTTTGGCTTTCCTGCCTGTAAGGCAGCATGAATTGAGGCAGTCCCTCATGCTCCTGTGTGCTGACCACTAGAGACCTCTAGAGCAGAGACAGCAGTGCTTCAAGAGACTGCAGTGAGAACACACCAAAAGACAGGCCTGTGGAAACAAAGAGTTCAGACCCTGTCACACTGGGAAGTCCCCATGGGTGACAGCAGGGCCCAATGCTTCTCACAGCCCTGCAGTGGCAGCTGGTCCAGATGCCCTCTCAGCATCTGCTTCCATCAGCTAGGAAGAAAGGCCACAGAAGTCTCACAACCCACCTGAGTGAAACAACCCTTACTGACACAAAATCCTAGCTTTCAGTGAAAGGTCATTCCATTGCCCTGTGCATGTTTCTTTATAGCCTTATAAAGCAGCAAGTTTGTACAGAGACTTTCAGTAGAGCAGTATGAAAGTGTGAAAAAAAAAAACCCAAACCCTATGAAGAATGTTTCCATTAAGGTCTGTTCTTTGGGTTTAATGCCAGACCAAGACACATGAGTCTGGTATTGCAAATAAATACCAGAAAGTAATTCACTCTTAGATTTGAGAACCACTGCCCTTGCGTTTGTAATTTTAGAGAGCCTGATAGCATTCATCAGAAGAACAGTCTTCAGAACTACCCAACTGCTATTAGCAAAAGGTTTTCACTGGGAAAGGATGAAAGACAAGAAGGTGAGAGCAATGACAAAGAAACTGATGTAATAGGGTGTCTCAAATTGAAGACTGAAATACTAAATCAATCTGCAACTGCTGGAAGAGAAAAATATCCCTCCTCAAACCCTTCTACCTTTTAGAAGATTTAGTTTGGCAACAGTTAAATTCTGGAGGAGGGGAGCATCACTGGAAACAGCAGGAGGAAGAATGTTCAGGCTCCATCACCTTCTCCAGTACTGGTTACATTAGAAAGATTATAAAAGATGACACTATTCATGGAAAAATATGAAAGAGATTTAAGGTTCAGTGAATCTGACACATCATTACAAGTGGCTTAATAAATCTGTCTACTATTACTTGCCTTTTATTTTTATGAGATGTCGTCAATCAGGCAGACTGTGGACTCAGAATACCACAGAAGCCTTGGCAGCCAGAGGAGACTAGATCCAGGAGAAATAGGGAGAGGTGAAGACTATACCAGCACTAGAAAAAGAAGTGTTCTGGCCCACCAACACTATCAGCTTTCGGGCTCACAAGAAGCCCATTTTTATGGAGGCAGAAAAATGGCTGTGAGTCAAGATTTTCTGAGATATGAATGACCCCAGAGCTATGAAAAGGAGTAAGAAAACGATGCCTGCTGGTGACCTTAACGTGACTGGAGTATAACTGGGAAGCTGGCTGGAAAGGCTGCCAGTTCTAAAATCCTTCAATTCTATGTGGCCAGCAGAGTCTTCTTCTTCCATTGGTAAGCAGGTGTTGGGTATGAACCAGAGGACAAAGTGACAACTGCATTCAGATGTTCTCTGTTAATAGTACACTGCTGATTTTAGCCACAGAAGGAAATACAGATCTGTACTGAAAAAAAATGGTTTATCAAACCAGCTGTCACTCTTTTTCCCTCATCTTCAATAGAGAAACACCTGGATAAAGCAAAACGCTATTCCTAGGGCATCTCAGTGATAACATCTGACCTTCAGGGATAAACAGTACTCTGTTAATACGCTTCATATAGCTTTTTAAAGCATCTATACTTCTGCTGTGATCCTACACCAGTAACAGAGAATGATTAGAACTTTTCCAAGGGGCTTATTCCAAAGGATGACCTGCAGGAGTTCTCACCAGCATGACCTTCTGAACTCCAGTTAGTCCCAGTGTATCGTCCAAAACACAAAGCACCTCCAGAATCCTCTGAGTGAGGTAGGTACTGACAACATTGCGTATAAGCTTGAAACAGGACATTTCAATCTGACTTTTGTAGAAGAATGTACACAACTTGTTTTAACATATGTGGCACTTTAAAGAATAAGGATAGGCACGACATTTTCCAGGAGGACAAATGTGTACATATGTTCTGATTGTGCCATTTATAGTCCAATCCACTGAATCTAGGAGGATTATAATATACATTAAATGTTACTTCATTTTAATCTGGCTACACATATGTTAAAAAAGATATAGTTATCTGTCTAAATCAATTCTGTAACTGAGAAAAGTCAAATACTATGCCTAGATTCTTTCCAGTGTTATCAGCACATATATGCAGGCAATGATCTGATTGATAAAATATCATGTGCATGGTGAGTATGCAGGAAGTTTAGGGGGCCCGGAGAACTAATTCCTCTCTTCAACCCTGTTTATAAAGTTGCATCACCTGCACTCTCAGGGCTAAGCAGAATAAGGGGCAACTACGGAACAGAAAAAAAAGAAGCCCAGGCAAAGAAGATCATCTAGATGGCAGAACTAGACAGAGTAAAGCTTTTATTTGGAATAAAAAGTCAGACTTTATAATGTACCAATTCTCTGAAAAGAAATCTAGGTCTCTTTACTGTTCACTGACACAAAAATGAATATTTCTCACAGAGCTGCTGCCTTAATCAACAAACAATTCCTCTAAGGCAAAACGAAATGAAAGCGCGGACAGAAAAAGGAAGAAAAAAAAGAAGATGGTGTCTGGCTTTAAGGAAGCTCAGCTGCACGCATAAGCAGAAAAATAAAATCACCAAGCAACATAGTGCAGAGTACTATATTCCTTTATAATAGTTTAATAATTTTAATACTGGCTCCTAATCATGTTTTACACTTATTAATTTAATGTTTCATGAAGTCCTATTTCTATTATCTGTTGAAAGGGAAGTGGTACTGTCTGTACAGAGAAGGAATTCTGTACATAATATTCTATCATATTAGACTGCAGTAACTTTATAAATTATGAGCTGTCAGGCACTTTTCTCATCTGCTACAGAATACACTTCTTAGAAATAGGAGCTATAATTAAGACAACAGATGTTCTTTGCTGGCTTCAACTGAAGCACAGATAATTTCTAAAAAGCAGCCTGTAGTTAAGACTGTTGTAAAGATAGTCTTCTGCTTCCCTCTATGGGTTAGCTTTTGCAATATTCCTTTTCATACTAGAACTTTGAATTTAGGTTTTGAAATGGCTGCAACTATTTACAATTAGTATTAACATAATTAGAGAAATGAGCAGTCCTGTTCTGCAGAAAAATTGCAAGGCTTATGAAAATTAACCATGTTCAATACTCTGGCATGTAGTACACTGCATTATAATGCCATACATAATGCATGAACTGTTTTGCAAAAGAACCTCTCCCCAGAACACAAAGGAAAGATGGGAAAACCACCTGGTTATTCAACTGTTCTTTCAAAGAGCTGTGAGAGAAGCAGAAACAGTAAAATAAGAAATCATTGAATCACAGAATAGTTAGGGTTGGACAGGACCTTAAGATCAAGTTCTAGCCCCCCTGCCATAAGCAGGGACACCTCACACTAAACCATGTCACCCAAGACTCTGTCCAACCTGGCCTTGAACACAACCAGGGATGGAACATTCACAACTTCCCTGGGCAACCCATTCCAGCGCCTCACCACCCTTACAGTAAAGAACCTCTTCCTTATATCCAATCTAAACTTCCCCTGTTTAAGTTTGGACCCGTTACCCCTTGTCCTGTCATAAGCAAGAATGTGGTAAAAGATGCCTTTCTGTTTCTAAGCAGAGGAGGGCACTCAGTAAGTTGAGGAGTGGAGAGAGCACCCAGGACAGACAGCCCTGAAGCTGAACCCCAAGCAATGCTGGCACTGTGGCTCTGGCACTACCAGTGTCTGACAGAAGTGCATCTCACCTCTTTTCCATGCTGTAGAGCATCAGGCGTGGCTAAGAAGCTTCACATGCTTTTTCCACGGGTGGCAGACTGATGTATAATTCCCTTTTACCCCTTATTCTCAGGGATCACCCCAAGCCCTCTGTGACATTCAGAAACACAGTGTGCAGCAGTGTCCTTATAGTCCCTAAGAGCATCACTTTAAATTGAAGGGCAGGTTAATGTCTCTAAACAGAACGAGCTAGCATAGTCTCTGAGTGTGATTGGCAACAGAGAAAGAAAATATTTTAATGAGCCAACACCTTTTTTTTTTTTTTTTTTTTTTTTTTTTTTTTTTTTTTTGTTTTTTTTTTTTTTTTTCTCCCTTTTT
>NDXB01004635.1:308545-419990 GCA_002631895.1 Agapornis roseicollis
AAAAAAAAAAAAAAAAAACAAGGCTGGATTGCAAGCTGACTCTTAAACATTTCAGAGCATGGTATGATCATCTGTGTAGGCTTTGAGATTAAGATTGTCATACAAATTAACACATTTCCTTATTTCAAATCCCCACAGTCCCAAACTATTAAAAATAAACACATTGTATGTAAACAGTACTCTGCCTAGAGGTAATTAATTTCAGTTTAGGAGAGATCTAGTCACTAATGCTTGGGGGCACTGTCTCATCCCACAGAAGTAGAAAAGTCTACATTTAAGTAAGGCTCCCCAGATCTGTAGCATAATTTCCCAGAGTAACTCCCAGCAGCTGAAACTCTCATAAATGTCGGTTACAAACACAGTTCTGGGGCACACCTGAAAACTGCAAGATTAACACCAGGATTTCCCAGCACAGTGCTGTGGCCAGCTCACGGCGTGGAGCTGTGAACAGGAGTATCAAGCAAGCACTAAGTACAGAGCCCAGGCAACTTACAAAACACTGCTTTTATATTTGAGGCGGTAAATGCATCAAAGCCTGGGATGCCGGTTACTTTACCACAGCATGCACATGTAAAGAACAGCATTTTCTTTCCACCATCTGCCTCTCAAAGCACCAGTGAGGTGTCTATCCAAACAGCCACATTTATTCTGCAGCTATAGACAATGGAGGCAACCATCTCTGGTTTAAGAAAAAAAGTCAGTATTACTCATCGGAACATGCTAATATACAAGGAATAATCAAAGAAATAATAGTGTTTTCTTTAAAAAGCAAATAACCCATTTTCAGAATTAATCTAATGCGAAACCATGAGACTTACAACTAAAGGCTAAGGACTTAAGAAGCAGGGACAGTAAACCTATAACCCCATCTGCCTCCACCTTCATTCTAACACCAGTGTACGCCTAGGCATTATACACTTACAAGCAATTCTTGCATGCTTAGGGACACTGCTTCATAAGCCAGTTCAGATTTAACTTTTTATCAAGCCATCAACCTAGAAATGCTTCTACCAGGGAAGACTCTTTTGTTAATAGAAGAATTCTAGCAAATTCTGAGTTCTGCCCAACATCCTATTAAAAATTAGGGTTAGGAAGCAATATATGTTTAAACAAAGGAAATATTTTTCTTTGTTTTTTTGACTGCATGCCCTACTGCCCAAAAATGTGGAATCTGATTTTCTCTTTATCATAATTCCATTATTCATCTTAAAATAACCTCATCTTACCTTTAATGCCACAGGTTAACCTCCATAACAAAGCACATATTTTTTGTTATTTGGAAGAGGTTTATGGTAGGAACATTCATACTGTCAGATTCACCAAGAAGTTTCTCAGTAGTGAGTTTGATGAACCACAGAAGGAAATGCTTCCATCAGCTTCTTAGAAACCTAGAATAAATGCTACCCTGCTTATTCTCCATTTAAGTCTTTACAGTTGTGAATGATAAGCATACTTCCCAACCTGTGAGATGTACCTCACAGTAACCTATTGGTCTTTGTGGTGCCTGAGTCAAAGCATATTAAATTATAATGTGTGCGAGCCAATTACTATGAAGTAGAAACAATTCTTAATTGACTGAAATGAGCCATGCATTAAAAAAGCTGACCAGGAGGCGTCAAACCAAAAAAGTAAAGTCAGACAAGTGCATGAAACAAAAATGTTTGAAAAACATGGGAGCACAAACACACACCTTCCAAGAACAGTACTGACCTTGTTGCTCACTTTCTGCTTCAACTTTTGCAGGACTTGGTGCTACAGGAAGGGGTCGAGGAGGACGAGGCTTCGGAGTTGGGGGGGATATTTTCTTTCTTCCAATGTACTCTACGTAAGTTCCTGGGAAATCCCCCCTCTCCCCTGTGGTTTCATTAAAGCCATTCAACCAACCAATTTCCTCAGGCTTTGCTTCTTCCCCTTCACTGAATCCAAGTGCTAGTAAGGTACCTTTATTCACAGTTAATATATCTCCTAAGTGCAAGTCAATGTCTTCTTCTCGCTCTTTTTTGTAGTCATATAAAGCTCTGTATTGATATCCTTCGGCACTCATCTTGGCAAATTATCTAACATTAAAAACTTAAAGTATCAAAATGCAATTGTCCAGTTATATTTTTATGTACAGAGAGAGTCAAGATTTATTAACTGGGATACTAAAAATGTCAATAGCAATGTCTAAGTAATAAAATCCACCAGAAAATCAAAGAGCACCAGAATCTGTCATTTCACTGCTGTTTTTACTGTTGTATTTAATCTAAGTCAATGATTGTTGCAGAAGTATGTGATCCACTTCTTCTATGTCTAGCAATATTCTTCCAGTTAGTTCCTTTTCTGGTCTTGCTGGCACTTCCGAGTCTCTGTACTCAAGGTCAGCTGATTCTTGCAGCTGGTCACTCCTTCTTAGATGGACTTGCCACCAATTGCCCACGTAGCTTAAATATTCTGCCACTAAACTCTCCACATATGCTTTGCCTGGAAAGAGAAGAGAAAACTGGTAAAATGGTTTCAAATTCTCTTGAACTCCATATTCAACTCATAACAAGCTTTTTGCAACCCTGGAAGAGGTTCTGTCCCAAAGAAGAGCCCTAAATAACAATAAAATAAAGCAGCTTCACAAAAAAATCTGAAAGCTAGAGCTTGTGTCTTTAGAAAGGATATACGCCCAATTACTTGAATCAAATCTGCACTCCTGCAATATGGCTTATGGCTACTGAAGCCTCAGAGGGCTATACTCTGGAGCTATCCCTGTACTACAGTATCTAATCCGGCAGGAAGATCCTATGTTATCTCCCCAAAGACACATTACCACTTTTCCCCACAAGAGGTCTCCTAGGAGAAAGGAGGAGCTTACTGCAATTAGTGCAGACCCTCACCACTAGGTTATTCAATCTCCCGCTGCTTACGCAGGAGGCGAAGATGTGTAACAATTCCTCAGCCCAAAGCCTGTATTCCGAAAACCTATTCGAGGGAGGGGTATTTTCATGATCCGCAGGAGAACCCAAAAGTCAAAAATGCTTGCATGCGTACCATATTTCTTTTTTCTTAAAAAGAATGTCTTCCCCATTCCCCCATCTTCCTGATGTTTTTAAATGTGTTTATGGTGTAACACTAAACAAACAATCAGCAACTGAAATGGGCACACCCAGACCACCTAAGCAGCACTAGCAGCAGGGAAGTATCAGGGTGTATGCTTAAATTACACTAAAGGCAAGAGAATACAGGCCTGAACATTTGACTCAAGGTTGCCCATCATAAAATAAAAAGGAAAAATATGACTAAAAAAAATAATTTAGAGAACAGTAGCTTAAAGACATACAGAACAGTTAAAGTCTTCCTAAACATTATTTAAAATGTCACTCATTCTCACCTACTTAAAAAGACAAGCCCAATCATAATCTGAACTGCTACAATGGGAACCTGAAAATCCTAAATACTCAAAGATGCACTGAAACTCCTAATACAGGTGAATGAATAAAAGATCTAAGTGGGCTACGCAATACCAGCAGGTAAACCACTGACTGTGTATTATGTACTTAAGTGTACGGAAAGCTGAAGTTTTTTTGAGAGACACTCCCTTTTACATTGTAAGGGGACACTAGCAGACAGGGCTGGAACAGGGAACCACTGACACCTCTTTTCCACACCATTCTCTCTAATGTCTCAGACATCAAGTCCCTGGAACATGACTAACTGACAAGCTAAAAAGTGTTTACAAGAATGCATATGGACTTCCTTTGCCAGTGAATGACCCTTATGCCAAATCTGTGTGTGGCTCCTCTTCAGTCCGTAAGTACCTGCAGCCTATTGCACAACATCTCTTGTAACAGAACTCTGAAGAAAATCTTGGAAGTTCTTGAAGAACTTGCTTATCATCCCTTGCAACCATTTTTTGCTGTAGGAAAGAATTACCTGGGCTTGAATTAGACTTCTTATTTCAAAAAGCCTACACACAAGTATTTATTTTAATAACTTGAACATTTACCCACGTGGATTAGGCATCTAGCTCCCACCAAAATTTTAATGAGAAATTTCTGCAGCCACTTCTGAGAAACCAAACTATGCTGCTTAGTTCACACTATGAAACATCACAGACTTTATATTTAATGCAAAGAGTTTTGCTTATATTTCATCTGCCCCTTCTACCAATGGAAAGTGTACAGACAAGAACTAGAGGGGGAAAAAAAAAAGGAAAAAAAATCTGAGGCACAAGTATCAATTAAATTGCACAGAACCCTTTTCAAAAGCATGGGTTCCTCCCATTTCATATAGCAAAGGAACAAATACACTCACACACCTTAGAGCTAGGTTTTGGAGCTAATCTAAATGTTTCCAATCAAAACCAACTACGCACAGCAAAACCTGCTAGAAAATTACCACTTTAACTACATTAAATATTCAGAAATATTTATTTTCTTTTTAAAGAAGGTTCAACAAGTGCTCTGCTACAATTACTTATTTCACTCCTACTGCCTACGGGCATTTTGGCAGTCAGCAAAGCTAGTCTTCTAAACACTGCATAATTTAACTGACTTGACCTACTCCTCTGATCTTTTATTATCAAACGTATCATAGCAACTTTATGGCCAAATGTTTAAAATAAGTACTTGTGTCTCTAAATGCTTGGTCTGACAATATAGAACTGGAAAAGTTATAGTAACACAAAAACTGCTCATGGCAATTTTTAAGTGTATTTTAAAAACTCAAAACCTGAATCAGATAGGACAAAAGGTCCAACTTCCTTGCATGTTAGGACAAATCAATGCAGTTGCAGCAGCAAAGTTTCCCTAAATCCAGTTTCCCTGGGGCTCAGAGCTGCAGTACTGGCTCACACTCATTCCTCAGCAGTGCCCTCAGTAGAGGGCTACCAGCATCCTACCTCCTGACTAATCTGGGGTTCATGTACCTGGAGACACACGTGTGGATGAACCATGTTGAATTTCTTTGATTTATGCCTTCTTCTACTGTCACTATCTGACAGGTTTGGAGATGGAGGAAGACTTGGAGTCCAACCTCAGAGAGAGGCTCAACGCAGAGACAGACACCATTTTCCCACCTCCGCCTTGTAGCACTGCAGCATCTCCAAAGGAGTCTCTTTGATAGTTCTTTACTTACTGCTCTGTTAAGACCCTGTATAAACAAATTCCCTTAACTCCAAGTGAAGACACATGGTCTCTACACTCACACATTTTGACTCAAATTGACTTAAGCTGCCTAGGGTTAGCTTAGAGACCATCTTAAGTACAGGGAAAAAACCAAACCAAACACTTTAGGCAAGAAACATTGTTGTATTTGAGATGATGTAGTACTGGATTTCTATTTGGCTGGTACAATGGAAAAGGAGGAAGAAGTATTGTAAGAGAATTAAATGCTCATTTGGTTTTTATTTACTGCCTAGGAGCTTGATCCCAATGAGAGATTCCTGAGTTTAGGCAGAATTCTGTTCTCTCAACAGAATGGTTTCTGCTGGGCATTTAAACAGTTCTAGAATTTAAAATTCAACAGACAGATGCAAGAGATTTTTGTAAATTTCAATGGGAAAGAATGGGGACATGAAAGCTCCCCTTCCATTCCTCACTTATCCCCCTATCATAAATTATGTCTGGCTCCTACTCTATTGGTACGCAAGCTTTTCCTCCCACACTAGCTAGCATTCCTTTGGTGACCGAGAATAAAAACTTCTACTCCACAAATATACATTACTACCAGCCCAACCAGAGGGGTACGTGTGTGTCACTGACATGGCTCCCCTATACAAGGCAGCAAACATTTCCTATACCTTTATATTAACATGTTTAACAACTGTATCTCCTTGTACTGCCATCTCCCTCACGTTTACTCCAAAAATCCCTAAGGAAACAGTGCCTAACACCACTTCCCTTCCATTGCGATTATGATCTTTGCCAATAAAAAAGCAGATAACCATACTTAGGGGAGACACTGAAATAACAAGAATTGCAGCGTTAATTGGGGAATTTGCTTTGATACTGACTCTTCTCCCCGCTAGGTGTCTACACACCTGTAACTCAGACTGCATTATCGCTCAAGTAGGATGCTGCCGCTCTCCAAATGGAGATGACCAAGACAAGTACCACGGAAAAGTACTTTTTGCAATAAAGTGAACTCCATGATAGATCGTGAAAAAGGAGATACACACTTATGTAACACCGCTATAATATTTCCAGTGTTTGAAAAGAGCGATTTTGAGCGTATGGAGATTCTACTGCTGACCAAGTTCAAATTCAGAGAACTTGTCTCAACATACAACACAGAAGTATATTAACTGCACTGTGAACACTGTAAAGCACATCCTATTCTGAAACATCTCAAAGACTCTATATTGGCTGCAAAGCTATGGAAGGCGGCACAGCAGCATCAAGACCATTTCAGAAAATCATTAAAATACTGATAATCATAACAAAACCAAAACAAAATAAAACACCTAGGAAGGCAGTACAAACTGCGCTTCACTCCTGTTAAGCAAGTTAACTGCTCCGGAGCCCTGCACCAATATGCTCCCGTGCAGCAGTCCCCGCCGCAGAGCGGCTGCTTTCCAGAGGCCGGCGGTCGATCCCTGCGCCCCGGCCCCGCTATGGGGGCTCAGACCCTCCACAGCCCGAACAGGCTGCACAGAGACGTCGCTCCCCCACCGGGGGACGCTGGCAGCACCGCCGGGATTGCCCTCGGCGGAGTCCGGAGGACAGGCAGGCTCGACCCCACGTAGTCCGCACCCTCCCCCCCCCTCCCCGAGACAGTCGCCCGAGCGCTTCCCCCCTTCCGCCTCCTCGGGGGACGCCAGCCTGGGGGGAGCACCGGCCCGGCTCCCCAAGCCTCACGGTGCGGTCGGGGCACTCGAGCAGCCCCATGGCCGCCGTACCTCGCCGCCGGCACGGCGCGCCGCCTGCCCAGCCCGACCAGGAAGCACCGGGCCAGGCCGTCCGCGGAGGGAGAAGCTCCGCCACCCCCGGGGCTCGTCTTCGGCCGCAGCGGGGCGGCTCGCCCAGGCCTGCCGCGCCGAAGGGCTCGGCGGCGCCTCTGCTGGCCCCGGACGGGGGAAGAAGTTGCACGGGGAAGGAGTGCTGCCGCTGCCCCTGTTAGTGCACAAGGGCAGCCGGTGTCCGCACCCAGGACGGCCGCACGGCAGCGGCCCACGGGGCAGCGCCAGATGAGGCGGCCGCGGAGGCGTTCGCTTTACCTCAGCAGCGGTAGCGGCGGCAGCTGCAGCAGCCGGGGCTGCAGCGGCGGCACCGTCTCCCTCCAGCCGCCGGGCTCTCCGCGTATCTCTCAGCCGTGCGCCCGCCCTCCGCACACCCGAACCACACTCCGACCAACCGCTCTCACCGCTCCAATGCCTCTTCGGCGCCGAGCCCGCCTCCAGCGCTGCCCCCGCCCCGACCTCACCGCACCCGCCAATCCGCGCCGCCACCGCCCCGCCGCGCCCGCTGACTGACGGCGAGCGAGGGGCGGTTCCCGCCGCAGACCGCCCCCGATCCGGCGGCGGGCTCGCCACAGCTTGGCCCGAGGGGGTCGGCAGCCGGCGGAGAGCGGCCGGGCGGCCCGCCCTCGGCAGTCTGTGGGGTCGCTGCCTCCAGGCCCAGCGAGTGATGGTGCTGGCCGGCGAGGCCCTAGCGCACATCTGCCGTGGGAAGCCAGGCGCGGCTGGGGAGCGGCAGTGAGAGGAACATGTGCTTCTGCCTAGTTCCTCTTCGGGGATTTCTCTCCTCTTTTTCGTTCCCTCCCCCCGAGATTGGTATAATACGTTACGCTCGTGCTGTGGGACCGTAACAAAGCAGTCGGCTCCTTGGCACCTGGGCTGTAGGGGTCTGGCTGGGCTCGGAGTGGGATAGTACAGCGCAGCAAGGCGATGGCAGCCTGCCATCCCTTGTCAGCTGCTTGGGGCACCAGCTCTGCGTCCCCTTCTTCAGGGACCTCAGTGGTGGCTGGTCTGCCTTGGGTGACAAAAAGGACCACTGTCCTCCCCTCGTCCCTGTCCAGCCCTGTGACACACCAAATGTCCCTCAGCCCCTGCCTGTGCAGTGTGGCCTTAGAGCCTGCGCAGTGGAATAGGTGGAGGTGGTAGCTGTCTGCAGCAGCTGAGATCATCAGTCAATACTCTTACCTACCATTGCAGAGTTCCCAGGTCAGCTAGGTTCCATGCAGTGCAGAATAAGTCATTCCCTGCCCCAAGGAGTACACAATCTTCATGGGATCTGACAACATGATGGTGTGATACAACACGCAAGGTCTCAGCAAGAGAGTCCTGCTGGTGAAGTATGTGCTGTGTTTGAACAGGTCTCTGTTTAAATACTAAATATGCTTACGTGAGTTAACCATGTCTCAGTCATTGTAGGTGTCGCTGTGGCAGAGGAGAAAGTGTTCTGAGCAAAGACATAACACATCCAGTCTGGCAGGGAATGAATACGAGGGCAGTCGTGCAAGAAGCAAGCCAAAGGTTCATCGAGACCCATGCTGTGAATACAAGTGCCAGGGTTGACGTGATTAAAAGCAGACAAATGAGAGATAAGTAGAACACAAAAAGCATTTGGCATGTACAGAGTGCAGTTAGTTTCTGCGAAGTGCAATAGATGGGTGAACATGGCTTTGGAATCCTTAGACTTTCAGAGGTATTTTTGCTGAAAAATGTTCTATACCAAAAAATTTGATTGTACCAAGTATGAGGAAAAGTGAAACTCTTTTATCAGCTATAATTTCTTTTAAAGATGCTCTTTCCTCAGATCAGCTCTTACATTTTGGAGAAAATTTTACTTTTTCTCCATGGAGTTCCTAATTTTGCAAGAACCTTTAACTTCCAAGAGACACTAGTATCCTCGTGTCCACTAATGTACTGGGTTCAGCAGTAGCAGCCATTTTTCTCCCTCTTAGTAGCTGGTGCAGTGCTGTGGTTTTGACTTTTCAGCCTGGGAACAACACTGATAACACTGACATTTTTAGTTGCTGCTCATTAATGTTTATTCTGATCAAGGACTTTCTGAGTCTCATGGTCTGCTATGGAGGACAGGAAGTCGGGAGGAAGCAGAGACAGGACACCTGACCCAAACTAACCTAGGAGGTATTCCATATCACAGCATGTCATGCCAGTATATAAACTGGGGAGAGTTACCTGAAAAGGCTAGCTCACTGCTTGGGTCTGGCTGGGTATTGATCAGCAGGTGGTAAGCGGTTGTATTCTCTTCCCTTGTTATTTCCCTTATCATTATTATTATTGGTGGTAGCAGCAGTGGTTTTGTGTCATACCTTAGTTACTGGACTGTTCTTATCTCAACCTGTGGGAGGTACATTCTTTCAATTCTCCTCCTCATCCCTCTGGGAGCAGGGGGAGGAAGAAGCAGGGGGAGCGAGTAAGCAACTGCATGGTTCTGAGTTACCAGCTGGGCTTAAACCACAACATATATTCCAGTAAAATCATTTCTCCATTGATTCATTACAACTCAGTTCACTTCAGGACTGCAGATGAGAGAAAATGACAGCTAGTAAGGCCTCTGGGGTGGCAGTGTGGATCTGACTCCTCAGGGCAGACCACCATGAGGCTGTAGCCTTGGACTTACAGGATCCAGTCCCTGGAAAATGATAAAAATGTCCTCATAAGCCTATCTGGCAATCTAAACACATGAAGGACTTTTAAACTAAACAATCCTTTTGAAACAGAGACTGGTGTTTGTACATAAGCAAAAGCATTGCTGTAATTTAAATACAGCAAAAGTAAAATTGTTGAAGGAAATGGCAGCTCTTTGTCTCATACATTTTTTGTGGGACTGAAAACACAGGCAGAGGCAGAGTTAGGAAAGAATGTTCCATTTCTCCTGTCCAGACTGCTGTCTCTGGCATTTGCTGTTGCTGAGGGCAAAAACAGCATGGATTTTGAAGGGGATTAGACAGACTGGCTGGTTGGAATGCCAGTCCTGGGCACTGGCCTGACAATGGGTATTTAAGGGAACTAAAACCTCCCAAGTAAAGGTTCCCAACTGGTGAGACTAGGCGTGTCCTACAGGTGAAATACAGGGCTAGAGTTGATGGCTGTGCCACCTTTGGCATGGCATCCCTCTATGAAGGGGAAAGTCTCCAGGGCAGGGTCCAGAACCTCCTTCCTGACTCCCCTCTGTAGTAACCGAGCATCTTGGTCTCTGCTTTGTTTACCACTTTTCCTTTCTGAAGTTGACTTCTGAGTTCACCTTGAGCATCTCACTTGCTGCTTTCTCTGTCAATCAAGGAGAGAAAGGGATGCAGAAAAGGAGAAAGTAGGCAATAGCAGCAGGTTGCTTTGTTGCACCCTTTGCTGGTTTTACTTTGATGCCAGTTGTGACTTCTGTCTCAAGGTCACTTCAGCTCCCTCACATCCCCTTCCCCACAGACCCCAGCGTTGTCCCAGTGTCTCTATGGATAATTTTCTATGTCTAATCTTAGTAGGTGAAGGCTATGCAACAAGGTTTGCTATGGATACTGAGAAACAGTACTCTACTATAAAGCTTGATAAGGAGGCTGCAGAGGTCGAACTCTGTGTTCCTTCTTCAGTCAGCTACTTTTCAGGATGTATGAAGACCACATAAAGGTTTTACATACAGAGCTTATTGTGGACATAATGCATGTAGATACGTTTCATTAGGTCTAGATTTGTTGAGAAGGATATTCTTGACCAATTGAAAGTTAAAGTCATTGACACAACATGTAAGTGGGAGGGATTAATCAAGGCAACACTCAATGGAAAGAAGAAAAGACATAAGGGTGAAATATGGGCAGAGGACATGATTACCAAGGTACAGGCCATACGCACTTGTTCTTCTTAAGGAAGGCAACTGTAAGTCTCCATCTGTCAGGAGACCTCTTGAGCATTTCTGCAGAAGGCTGCTTAGGGGAATGCAAAAAGAAAGTGAGCAGGTCTTTTGTTCAGTCCTAGTAGCAGTCAGGTAGTTTGAGCCTGCATCTTACCTCTGGGTAAGTTTTCTCTGGTAAAGGATATGCAGCATTGGAGAGAAGTTTGTTCCCTTACCTCTGGTGAAAAAGGTTTAGCTTGAGCTTAGAAAGGAAATTTTAAAGTATGGAGACTGAGAGGAAAAAAACACCCTCACCAAAGGATCTGTGGGAAAAGCAGAGTTCCCAAAGCATCAGAAATCTTCCACTATCACTGGCAAACTCAATTTTTCTTCTTTACTGACACATTTTAAGCAGGGAGATTTCCTTCTCTTTCTTCTAAGATACCAAGGTAAATCCATTTGTAAGGTAAGATACCTACATTAGTGGATTTTATCAGCGCTGAATCTCATCTCCTTGGATAGCTTGGGCAAAGGCTGTAAAGACTGTGCAGGGGAATTTTACTGGAATATACCTTAGGTGTGATGAATGCTAATGGCACATGTAATTTATAAAGTTCAGGATAGAGTTCTGTGATTCATGTCATAATATCATACCATCCTGCAGCAGTAGGGTTTTCAGCCATCTGATTTGAAGGCTGAAGTTGAAAGATAATCAGCTTAAATTCATTCTTATTTCAAAGATGAAAATGAGTTCATACAGTATAACTATGCTGTTCTACTAGCACACATTGCTAAATGACTCATTTAAAATTCCCAAAGGAGTGATCATGGGGGGGAGTCAGGAAAGCAACAGGAAAAAACTGTCCATATTTATTGTAGACATGAATTAAATGTAAAATAAATAAAATGGATCACAAGAAGGATAAGCATCAAAGACTGTGAATGGTGGTGTTTTCCTGTCATAGCTAGGATAAAGAAAATATTGCTATTTAAAAATGCAGTCTTAAGTGTGTTTCAAGAGACAAATAATTAGCAAAAAAAAAGCAAGTTCCTTCATTGCTTAAAAGCACTTTAGCATATGAAGGAAAAGAATGAGCTAAAAATAAGATGCAAGTATCCAGGAAAGAAAGAAAGTAGCAAAGCTTTCCATCATGCTAAGAATTAGAGAAGTAAGCCTGACAGCCTTCATGTTAAAAATGGAAGGAAGCTGATTAGCAGCATGCCAGTCATGCTGGACATCACAGCATGATTTGATTTGAATTTATTTCGGTTCCTATGGGAATGATAGAATGATTTCTCTCTGGCCAAAAACCTGACATCAGCTATAAATGTCAGTATCTCAGCTAATCAGACAGATTTCCCTTTATAGACATTTCCAGTGTGTGATTCATTTCATGCTATGGTGGACATCTAAGTGTTTTTTCCATTCTTCAAGATACAGGAGACTGAAGAGGTGGTGGAATCTCCGTCATTTTAGGTTTTGAGAAAGGCTAGTCAAACAGCTTCCTGGCAGAGATTCTGGTTGTCCTGCCTCTCCAGAGAGATAGAATAGATGACCGCTGCAGGCCTTTCATGGGTCTCTTAAGTGCGTGTGTATATGACTTAGGAGAAGAAGCCACAAACCTGAGCAACCATGCTTTCTTTTAATTAAATTTGCCACCAGAAGCAAAGTGGCCTAAAAATTGCTCCACCTGGTACCTGAAAGCCAGATGACTGTAGCTATGAAAGCAGGTGGCCTTGCCTCTGCAATGTGATCTGTTAGAAAAGAGTTTATCCAGTTTGCTTTGGAGCACATTTCCAAAACATGAAAATAGTGGAAAACAAGATTTCTGTGTGCAAATCACAGCCAGAAAATACTTTGTGTTCATGAAAAATCTTTACAATATTTTGCTAAAAAAAAAAAATTAGTCCTCTGAAAGTTGACTTTTCACCTATTATTTTCTCTAGTTTCATAATTTTGTGTAATTAAATGTATGAAAATCCTCATTTTGTCAAGAAACTTTTAAAATGTAGAATAAAATTTATTTGGCTCTACAGCCTATTAAGACAAATAAATAGACAACGTTTTGCCATGTGTGAAGCACAGCATAATTGATAAAATAGCATTATAAATGTCATATATGAAAATGCAACATCTGTGTTTATCTTTCAGCCATATAAAATTATATAAACATAGATTCTGCTTTTTATGAAATCCATGAGTAATTCCTCCTCTGCTCTTTCAGTGCTTGTACATGAAATGATAAGAAAGTCTAGGTTTGACAACCGTGCAAGACTCATGTCTTCTTGTGTAGACAAGTGCTGCAGTGTGAGTAGAAATCTTGGAAGTTTTCACATGCACTGTATCAGTTGTGCATCGAAGTCTATCAGCACTGTCTGAATAAGACTATCAGGAGTAATAAGACCTCCATGTATAATAATGTATCTAAATTTCCAGGGCCATCTGTAGATGTGTTTTCTGCTGAGGCTGTTTTTCTAATGATGCCATTTGTAGGTTTTGGTATTGACATCTGATCACAGGGAAATTTACATCCTGCAGTAGTGAGCTTGGTCTGAGAAGTAAATGCAGCTTAATTTAAGTTGAGACCATTTAGTAATTACATGTCAGTTTGAATAGGGTAAATGCTGTCTAGTTTCTTCCAATAGCATTGAGGTGGAAGATATGACATCTTAATAGCAATTGTCTGAGATATCCTGGACCTTTAAATCAATTATTCATAGTCACAGTAAGTCTCAGTATGGGTACTTGATAGATGGCACCTTCCCTTCTCTTGCAAAGTGCATAAGATGCAAGACCAAGCCTTGAAACACTTGCCAATTTAGATGTGTTTTTGTAAAGCCTGTGAAATTCACTGCAATATGGGCATGAATAATCCAAATTCTGCCAGGCAGGAACATGTGCTGTTGCTCCTACATAAAATGTGTCTTGAGTGACATCTCTAACAATTACAGTACTAGGACGCAAATACAAAATTAGGGCTTATCCTGTGAAGCTAGTAGGAGTTCAGGTCCAGAAGAAAAGTGTATTCAGTTTCCCTTTGCTGCCTATGCTGGGAGAGTAGTTCTTTTTACTGAAGCAATAAATGAATGAATCTTTGCTGTTTTTATCTGATGGGCCAAAGCTGTATTTTTTTTTACTTTGAGAAATTTTTTAAACTTTGAGACAAACTTGCAACATGACTAATGAATTGTATCGTGGCTTTCTGTGGCTAACAGCACAGCTACAAAGCCTGTTTGTTGCAAATAACAAACACCTGTTTGTTGCAAATATCACACAATATGACAGCTGTCACTCTAGCAAACACAAAATGGTTATATAGGTGCTGTGAGCTGCACCTCAGAAATTCAGGCTTCCTTAAATCTTGTTAGCTGAGAAGGCTGAGAATATTTGCCTCTCACTTTTTCAAGGTGAAATAGCGTGGCAGCAGATTGCCTTTATTATTTCTACCTACTCTTTCTCACTAGGAACAGGAAATGGAACTAATAATGCCAGTTCCACCTTACAGATAAAGAACAGGATGATTCATCATGGATCTCCTCAGTATGGACACCAACACAGATGCACATATAATTGATCATTAACAGTGTCTGTCATCTAAGTAGGGCGTTTGTGTCATTTTATGGCAACAACAGAGTTGCTGTGCTACAAGAACATAGGTCTTACTGTAGACCTATAGTTACAAATAGTTTAATAGTTACCAAACTATTAAATGAATGACAGTGTAAACCAAGCAATTATCTGAAAAATTATTGTTTGGAACTTTTTCTTTGTTAACATAATCTGACTTTGAAGCTAACTCTGCTTGGAGTGAATTGGAGTGAATTCTGCAAGTCTGTAACTCTGTGAAATTTGAATTGCTGTTCTTTTCATTTGGAAAGTAGTAGAGTCAATATATTATATGTGACATTTCTACTAGGACATCTTTTTATTAAGATGAAAAATAGGATTTGACAAATGCATGTGAGCTAGTTTATTTCAGTCTAAACTGTTTAGAAATTACTTTCTTTGCAAAAATAAAAATATGAAAAAAAAAAAGACTGTTACTTTTGGGGAAAAAATTGAGATAAAAAAGAATTCATATCAAGGCAATTGCATCAGGAATTTGCTAAACTGAAAAACCCAACCAAAGAAGCCCTCTGTTACTAGCAGAAAAAGAAAATGCTATCCTTGATGTTCAGTTGTCATCTTCATACTATCAGTGGGCTTCAGAATAACAGAATAATTTAATGTTTTTACATGCAGCAAAAGCGGTGAAACCTCCTCCCATTCTGACTTTATCTGTTAAACCACAAAGAAAACGGGGGTGGGGCTGGGGGGGGGGTGGGTGTGTGTGAAAACCACAGTTTTAAGTAAGAGTTTGGGGTCTAAGGAAAGGAATGGATATTCAAAGATAAAGATGGTGTTGTCTGCCCATTAGCCAAAATTTGTACATTGTTGTTAAATGTTTCATATGAGAACAAGTATTTCACTCTTGTATAACTCTGGAAATGAAATGCATTTTGGAAAAGGAATGCCTCCCAGTAACCTTTACAAGAGAGGGAAATGGACCTAAAACAGAGCCACATAGTCTCTGGAAGTATTTGTTGTGCTGTAGGGGGTTGGGTTTTGATTTTGGATAGGAACAGGCTTGTATGGCAAATTAAGATCAGTGGCTAGAGCAAAGATACTGTGATCCCCCTCGGATCATGACGAAAATTATCTATCTTCATTGGAGCAGGGCTTGGTCTCTCACTGTCCTTGTTAGAGTGTGCTGGCTGCCTGAAGCAGAAACTGTTGTGAAGTGCAGTTTATTCATGCAAGTTGCTTCTGAAAAGAGATGCCTTAATGTGGTGCAACTTGGTTTATGATAGGATCACCAGACTTTTAAGAGACAAAATTGCCCTCTGGCCTGTTTCCTGAAGCATCACTTTTTAAAGTAAAGGAATTTGGGGAACTTACAGTTCATCAGCTGTGTCATATCATAAGTGAGATCTCAGAGGCATCTTGTGACACCCTTGAAGATGTAAGAAAAAGCTGAGCTCAGTACAGAAATAGATTGAGACAGCAGATAACATAGAAGGTCTTGGATTTGATTAAAAATCAATGTTTCTTTACTTCCCCAACTCCTAGAAAAAAATCTTAAAAGAAGCAGAAGATGCCAATGGCTAGTGCTGATCCACGAACTATAGGCTGTGGGAACAGAGTGATATAGTGAGGGGCACTGTAAGAAACATCATGGTTAAATGCAGGACAGAAGAACTGCAACTACAGCAAAACATTTTCTTGGAAGCTGATGAGAGGAAGTGCTATTAAAGCAGCCTGACGTGTTCTGAAACTGTGGCTGGTTTTGTATGTGACTGAACTCAGAACTGCCAAGGGGCTAGACTGTGGAAAGTAAATCTCCTGTCTCAGGTTGTCCTGCAGCACCTGAGGAATAAGATCCAATTTTCTGGAAGGCCAGGAGGTAAAAAATGATGGTCCAGGGAGGGCACACATCTCTTCAAGGTTGGCTTCTCTCAATGCTCATATAGCATTCAGCACAGAGGCCTTTAGATAATAAATATAATTCAGATATTCACAACTACAGTGTCACCCAGAGAAAATCCATGTTGAGCCTATTGAGCTTTTTTCCTGCACAGTGCTATATTTCATATCAGTACTGTATGGTATATTACTGAGCCTTGGCAACAAAATGCTGAAGGGATGCAATTTTTGGGGCTACTCTGAAATAGATTTCATAGTCATAGAATGGTTTGGGTTGGAAAGGACCTTAAGATCATCTTGTTCTAACCCCCCTGCCATGGACAGGGATGCCTCACCCTAGACTATGTCACCCAAGGCTCTGTCCAACCTGGCCTTGAACACTAACAGTACTGTAAGTGAGGTCTCACAAGAGCACAGTAGAGGGGCAGGATTACCTCCTTCGACCTGCTGGTCACGCTCCTTTCAATGCAGCCCAGGATACAGTTGGCTTTCTGGGCTGCAAGCACACACTGAAGCTGGCTCATGTTCATTTTCTCATGTTAAGACCACTACCCCCAAGTCGTTCTCTGCAGGGCTGCTCTCAATCACTTCTCTGCCCAACCTATAGCTTTGTCTGGGATGNGGAGTGCTCACTGAAGCCGGCTCATGTTAAGTTTCTCAACAACCAACACTCCCAAGTCCTTCTCCGCAGGGCTGCTCTTAATCTCCTCTTTGCCCAACCTGTAGCTGTGCCTGGGATTTCTCTGCCCCAGGTGTAGGACCATGCACTTGGCATGGTTAAACTTCATGAGGTTGGAATTAGCCCACCTCACAAGCGTGTCAAGGTCCCTCTGAATGACATTCCTTCCCTTCAGCTTATCCACCGAACCACACAGCTTGGTGTAATCAGCAAACTTGCTGAGGGTGCACTCAATCCCACTGTCCATGTCAGCGACAAAGATGTTAAACAAGACCGGTCCCAACACCGATCTCTGAGGGACACCACTTGTCACTGGCCTCCAGCTGGACACTGAGCCATTGACCACAGCTCTTTGTGTGGCCATCCAGCCAGTTCTTTATCCACCGAATGGTCCATCTATCAAATGAATTTTCTGTGGTAGTATACATTCTGAAGCCTCAATATTTCTTGAAGAGTCCTCCCTCTTTCCATAAAGACAGCAGGAAGTTTCCCTGGCTGTTTCTCAAATTCCTTCTTGTGATAACTTATACTGGCTCATGAGGCCAGTGTGATTATAGAAGAAGTAGAAAACCTCTCTTCTGTTACCATTTCCATATAAAAAGACAAATCCCTTCAGTAGTTTTGCTGCAGGGATATCTTCATAGCAACAGATGTGATAGATAGCTCTCAAATCTCATTGGCTTATTATGCCCTGTGGATAGAAGTATCAGGATCCAGGCCCCAGCTGTGCTTATCTTTGGAGCAGGTTTTGCAAAAAAAGGCCAATCCTGGGGACCTGTTTGGTGAGATATAGGTAATGGACTTAGGTTGACTAGTACAAATGCTCAGTACAATTGCTGTGGTGTTTCTGTGGAGGCTTCATTCTCCCTGAAAACAGCTACTGGGGATGACTTGCACATGACTTGCATCTTGATTCACTGGAGAAGTATGGTAGAGCAGGGAAGTGTGGTTGCCCTCAGAATTGTTACTAGGAATGAACAGTCAGTCTTGCAATCAAGCTAAGGAATTTCTGAGATGCAGTGCTTTTTCTGCAGTTAGACTCCAGCTAGTGGTAGTTACTAGTCTTCTGTAATATATCTAGCAACACATATCCACTGGAGGAGAGCAGTGCATATCTGAGAGACCTGCCAGGAGTCTGCATAGCCTGGTCTGTAGCAGGTGAGCTCACACTTTGCAGATTAACTTTATCCTGCACTTCTGCTGTAGCAGCAGAATAAATGTCCAAATTCCTTCTTCCCATACATGCCCATGGAACACAGGCCAGGGTTTTTAGGTCCACGTATTTGTTACTATAATCTGAGCAGAAAGTTCTGTGCTTGTAGTCTTTTCTGTCCAACTCACCTGATCACAGCCTGTGTACTGAAGCCTTCTCATCCAAAGAAGAGCTGAACAAGATCGTGGTGGTACACTGTGATGGGTCACTAAACGAATCTGATGGGAGCTTCATTGATGAATTAGAAAGAAAAAATAACATTCTCTGAGATGGCTTGAATAGTTGAAGATAGTGTTTAATTCATACAACTGAAGCCTTAAGAGGCAGGTACAGCCTTCTGTTACACCAGAAAGTTGATGACTGATATTTTAATTACATATGTTTATTACCTTACATGGCAATTTCAGGTGGAAAATATTCCACTGAACAATCCTTATAATTTCAGGATCTACCTACCTGAAATATTTTCCATAAAGGAAGCAGACCACATAGTCCCATGTCCTTGTGTTGAACCCTGCTGAAGCCTGCTTTTTAATTCTCACCTGAGGTGAACCAGCACGCCACAGGGTTATTTATGTATCTGGATTCATTGCTAGTAAAAGGGTGTAATGCAGATAGATCTTTTTAAAGGATTCCCTTTCTGGAATGTTATGAAGTTAAAGTGTTAAATATTGTTGTCATAATCATTCATCTTGTAAATAGGTAAGATTTCTTTGGATTTTATCATTAGATTACCACACAGGTTTCTTAAATAGTCCTGTGTCTACCAATAAAGGTACTCTGCACTATAGCAGGGAACAAACTGTGGTCTTAGTTAAAAGCGCTATATAACACAGAAATAGTATCCTACATCCATTTTTATACTGCCATGTAGGAAAATTAAGTCTTCAGCATTTTTTTTTAATATTATGAGTTATTCCTATGTAGAATTGTTCTGCAAATCTCCCTGCTAAGTGCTAATATTGTTCCTAGTAGAATCCACTTTATATACTTGAGTGCCTAACATTTACAGTACATTTTTTCATTTGTTTTTAAGCTATGCTCAAATTAGCAATTAACTAAAATAGTTGCTTTTGTAAATGGAGTGTAAGAATAGTTAATAATTTATATTTTTCTGATTCCAGAGTGCAACAGTGTGAAAATGAATGACAAATTTGTTGTTGATATGGGAAGGAATTTTAATCTTTTATGAGAACATCTTGGCTATGGGTATGCTTATCAGTGAGCAAGGGAGCTGGAATTCTTCAGTGGACAATGTATGAATATTATCTGAGGCAGTGTTGAAAGTAAAAATAATTGAGCAAGGAACTAGTAACAATTTCCTCTTCTGTGTCTAAGATTTTTATCTGCTGCTTTCCAAGCAAATTGCTAGTCCATGTGGAACCGACTATTATGTCAGAACCATAACCATCCATTTATTAATTGAGCATTTATCTGCTTCTGTTATAGAATTCAAAAGTCCATTGTTACAAATAAGCTCAGAGAGAAATTTGGCTCATTTTTAATAAATATTCCTAAAAAGGGGATTTCATGATCAATGTAAGCATCACTTCTACTTCAGTTAAGATTTCAGAGGAGGCTGTTGTCTTGTATTTCTGGAGCCATTTCCCTTTGTTCTGCAGTTAGGTTCATGCTTCCATTTAAAGATCAGCAGTGTGAGTATTAAGTGCAGACCTTATGACTGTAGAGGCAAATCTATGTTCTGTTCTCACCACTAGCACACCCTGGGGCAGTGCTCTAAGGATGTTTTTAGGCAGCCTTCCTTTTCATGGGTGTAGCTGGCAGGCAGAAAATAATGAAGCCCTAGTCAGCTCCAGTAGTCTCAGCTCCTTGCCAGGTGTACAGCCCAGAATCACCCTCCCACGTGTGTTTCCAAGAAACAAGTAAAGCCTTTTGATACTGCTTCTACTACCTAACTCACCCAGGGAAACACAGCATACAAAGGTAATTAATTTAAAGTACTGCCCCTCATAGATTTTTAGTACTGCTGTTATAAAAGTCAGTAAAGAAATGCAGGGAACAGGAAAGAAATCTTCCTAGCAAAACCCAAGAAATATGACATGACTTCCCTATCACACACATACATTCACACCCACACTACCTGTATCACTTTCACACTCTACAGTTTTTATGGTCATTCTCCCCTTGAATGAGCCACTCTTTTGTCCAGACAAGGAGATGAAATGACTAAATATGCTGCTAAGCCTATGAACAGTATCAGCTGTCTAAGTGAAGTGGCCATTAATGTCTTAGGCAGAAATAGTGACCTGAGACCTGTTTTGCAGCCCATTTCTTTGACATGTGTTCCAGCTGCTGCCCCTGTTCTTTTCTTTTACCTCACTCCTTATCAGATGCTCCAGACACTCATTTTACCTTACAGTTCCTACCCCAAGGACAGGATGCATTTGTTTGTGCTTACATAGCACCTAAGTGTATGAAACTTTGGACCACAGAAACCTGAATGATATTGAAGTATAAATAATGACTGCTACCTCAGCAAGCCACTGGACTAACTCCAGCAGCTGAGGCAAATTTCCATTCTTTCATATTTTGCATTCCCGGTATAGTGACAAAATCCAGACTATTCATATCCCCAGATGTACTGCTTCATGAAAAGTCATTTCTCAGTCCTTCTTATTATAGTTGTCTTTTGTCCTCATGGGACAAGGGCAGGAGTGGAGGTTAGTGTGATTGGACTGAGGAAAGCAAAAACAAAGTAAAGGAAATAGAAAATAGGTTTAACACCCTTGTGTGACTCCAAGCTGCCTTGGAAGCTATTGGGCTTTTGCTTTTCCTAGGTTTGGTCTTCCGGTTTTGTTTAAGGTAGCATGATATTGTCAGTTTTCTATGTCTGAGTTCTTTGTTTTCTATTTGGGGAACAATACATCTGAAAATTAATACTATTTCAGACAGAAAACCATCAAAGTTAATGTTTGCAGTGACATAGATTTTTATACTTTTTTTGCCTTTTTTTTTTTTTTTTTAGGAAAGCCTTTTTTTCCTTTTTTTTTTTTTTTTAACATCACATTTTCCTTAATTTCCNATGTTTGATTTATTTGCCCTTTTGGGTTGTTTTTTGGGGTTTTTTTTGTTTGTTTTTGTGGGGGGGTTTTTTTTTGTTTGTTTTTTTTTTTTTTTTTGAGGAAAGCCTGTTTTTCCTTTTTTCTTGCAGTCTAACATCACATTTTCCATAATTGCCAGGTTTTAGATTTAGTGCTTCCCTTAACTGATTTTATAGAATTTCTCTTCTCTTAACAGAAATGTAGAAAAACTTTTCATACCTTTTATCAGTTTTTCTAGCATGGCACTTTCAATTATGTTAGATTGTGGTGAAAGTAGGGGTGGAAAGGACCCATTATACTTCAAGTTCATGTTCTCCACCAGAATAGCCTATTCTCAAGTGCCTTGAGCAGTAGCACTGTAAGGGGTTCTCCCACTCCTAATTTAGTGTAGCGTTTCATGTTAGACATCGCTACTCAAAATCTTTCTTAACAAGTCACCCTAATTTAGTTCCAATTCAGGCAAGTCATATTGCTTTGTGCCTACAAAGGGCAACTTTCTCTTTTTTGTTTTCAGGGGTCTTATTCCAACAACTTTCTGGAGTGAACAGTCCAGTGCCTAATAACATGCATGAAGATCTAACAATTCAAGGAATCTAGGGTCCTAAGCAGTCACCAGAAATTTGTGAGAGAGATAACTTCAACTGTGTTTTAAATATTGTTTGTGAGCTTTCACCAGAAGTATAGGAGAAGTGGAGTGTGCCAACTCTTCTGTAAGACAAATGTTATTTTATTTTCCTGTAACAATTTATCTTTTTGATTTCTGTGTGCTTCTTTATAATGACTCAAGGAATGGAGGATGAGACAGACTGAGAAAATTGGGGTACCAGAAAGCCCATTATTTTTTCAGCAAATAGATTATCTTGCTGCCTTCATTCCTCCCTATATATACCATGTTGGTATCATGCTGCTTCAGGTTACTGAAAAGAATTTCCCTAGAAACTGGGGAAATCAATTATTCAACTTCATTTTCTATAATTTCTCAACAATAGTTTGGTGAGCAATTGGAGCTATAAGCCCTAAATTGTCTGGTTGGTTTTTCATCTTCTTTTTTCTTTTGTTTTGCATGCACCAGAAAAATGGCATCAGATTATGTATAGAACACAGGCTTTTTGCTCTTGTATGCTGACATACACATACAAGTACATATATGAACATTGCTGATGCCCTGTTGGTTTTTCACTACAGAGAGGAAGCTATTGTTGGCTATGGACTCAAATGTCATTTGGGTTTGGAGTCTTCCAGCTTGTGATTTCATCTCTGCAAATGCTGATTTTTAGAAGTCTGCTTATATGCACTGTAAACTGAATTGTTCAATCTGAAATAGTTTCAGACATTAAATGCTAATCAAAACATTTTATGGTTGAATTATGCCTGCTTCCACTGTTTTAAAAATTCTGCTAGTGAAATCACTTTGCAGTATTTTAGATTAAATGCATGACACCTGCTTGTTGATGCACTTCTGTCACCAAGACAAGCCACCATGTTCAGCGAGCAGGTCTTAGGACTCTAAAAGGTACACATTATTTCTGGGACAAATAAAAAAAAAATAACTCCAATAACTATTGCCATTTCCATGAACAGCTTAACAGCTTAACAGAAATTTGTTTTGTTTAAGTCAGTTGCCGCCTTTAATTTGGTAGCTGCCTTTAAAGATCATGCAATTCCTTTAAATTCCCGGATAAATGCCATTATAAATGGTACAGAATGGGGGTTGGTGATCTTTTGAATGTTTCAGTGGGCAAAATAGGTGACAGGAAACTGGTTTACTCACTTAAAAGTTTCATCCAAGTCCTGCTATAAGGACTGGAAAGACACCCATTGACTTCACTGGGAACTGGAAGAGGCTCTAAACGTCAATAAAATCAAAGAAGTCTCACAGTGAATCGGCCTATCTGGCACACATTAAAAAAAACGATTGTAAATTTTGAAAATGAGTCTTCTTGCAGCGTAGGCCAATTGGTCAGCTGCAAATTTGGCACAGCTGTGAAGCATGTGTCCTGAGCAGTTCACAGGAACATGATGTTCTTTTTCGCTTCTGAGAGCTTTGGAGATTGAAAAAAACCAACTCAACCTAGTACTGAAGAATAAATGCTGAAATAATGGAGCTAAATACAGAAATCAACAAATACTTTGCAAAGGTAACACTTATTTCAGAAGAAAATAAATTAACAAAACATTTTTTAGGCAAGCGTACAGCTTCATTGTGTGTCTTGGAAAAAAGCACAAATTTCAGAGAATTCTCTGGCAGAAGCTGATGGAATTTGACCTTTATATCAATGCACTGTAGAAATCAGGCAGAATCCTTGAAAAAAAGAAAAACAAAACAAAAAAAAAAAACAACCAACTAAGCTTGTAATTTTCATCCTTTAACCATCTGCAAGGGGAGTGAAACTCATCCAAAGACAGAAGAAGCTACTGAGTGCTAGGCATGCAAACTGCTGTGCAGAAATGTTGCTCCTTTGTCTCCAAGTAGAAATATGATTTGCAGCATGGACTTCTAGTTAATGCTTTTAAAGCCTCATGCACTAGGTATGAACACCAGAAAGAATGTGTAGACTTTCAACTGCACACAAAGATGCAATAGCAAAAATGGCATTTGAATATTGTGGTTGATATAGTGTGCAAATAGAGCACATGAGCACTTAGGCTTGAAAGCAGCCACTGCAAAACTGGTTCTGGTTGCCCTGATTTCTCACAAAGGAAGCTTCTCATGCTTAGAAAGCAGGAATAATGTCATTAATGGCAATGGAGTTTCACCACAATAGAAGAAATGTGAGGTTCAGTATCTGTACCATGCTGTTAAACCATAATCTCAAGATACCTCAAGTCTATCGTTTTTACAGCTCAGCATTCTGCAATTACATAGCAGAAGATACTTTGGAATTCCTTATTTCATGTTTCTGGGGGTAAACTGCACTGGTAAAACAACATATCACAGTATATATGATTAGTAACTAAATATCCCTGTGATTTTGATAGCTGCATCTCTTCTCTAATTGTACCTTTCCAAGAAAAGTGAATTGCTGAGGAGTATAGTTGCAGTTGTTAAAGGACTTGCAAATTTGGTTTTCAAACAAGGATATTAAAAAATCAGCATTTCAATTTTAGGGCTTTAGAAGCCCAAAGTTTCATCTGCCCTTTGTTTTGCTATTACTTCCAGCTGTTGCATGTGATCTGGAGTTCTCATCCTCTTCCTCTGCTCCCTTGCTGGCTCTGAGTGCCTTTGAGAATGTATCCCACATAAGACTCAGTGTGGCAAGTGTAGAAAATACATTAAAAGTTTTTCTGCTTTTTTTTTTAGGGTCTTTTTAAAACTTCCATTTTCACTAATTGACCATTACTAACTTAAATTGACTCATGGATGCGAATGGTCCATTTTCACCTCAGTTTCTATGGAAATGTATGTCAGCCTAGAGAAGGGGGAATGACTTTAAACATATACTTCATAAAAGTTGTCACCTACCTCATGTTCTTTTTCACTAAAACCTGACTTAGGAAGGTTTCTGGTAGAAAAACAAAGCACTGCTGAAGGGTTTCAGCTGCTAGTTGAGGACTGGACACTAAAATGCATTTTTCAAATGCATAAAAAAGAAAATCCCAGGTCTACTGTCTTCTATATTCTGATTTGTCATTGTTTTGCAGCCTGCACAACAATCCACCCTATCAGCAAGTGTATATAAAACACTATGGAAGTAAGGTAGGAGAAAAATTCATTACCAAAGTTTTGTTCCCACTTTCAGTGTTCTTATAAACAGCAAGGCAAGATGTGAAGGAAGGGTAGAAAAAAAAAATTGCACATTTTAAGTATCTCCTTCTAAAGGGAGCACAGATATTTTCAGGCACCTTGGCTCTCCACAGAGGTTTTGCAAATAAAGTGTAATGCAACATTTCTGTCTTAAAAGGTGTTGGCTTGCAGCAACATTTCCTTAAGAAGAATGATTTTTTTTCCCAATGCATAAATAAAATTCTGTTTGGTTCAACAGATAGCAGTATTTGTGTAACTGAGTACAGCATTTGTCCTAAATATATACCTAATGTGTAAAAGGCTTTTTATTCCTTTTTTCCCCAGCAGAAGTTTGAAAGAATGTAAAAGTTTTTATGTTCCACTGAAAAAAATCCCATCCATGTATCTGATCTCCATATACATGTGCACACATGATCTCAGTCTCATATGAAAGACTGAGGAAGGATAACATGGAATGAATATTTACACAGATAATTAGGACAAATACAACTTACTCTTCCACTTTTCTAACTAACTTCTCTGGCACAGTGCATGGAGGCAGCGAACACCTGTCCTGGCATGTGTGCTATTTCAGCAGATTTTGGAAAATTGCCACACTCTTGTTTGCATGACTCTCTGATGTGTTCTCCCATTGGCCATCACCTGTGTTTAGGTTATTTGAGTCAGATGTAATCTAATATGAGGATATGTATTTAGTATCTGTAACTGGGCACACTGCAGAGTCTCAACAGTGTATCCCCTGATAGATTAGCATACTGGACACTTTGTGTAGCACATGACCCATAGATTCCATAGGTGGTTATCCTCGTCAAAGGTCCTGCCCTTCATACCTCTCAATGCATACATTGTCCATCCACTCCATTGATCAAATGGCAACATACTGCATTGAAAACAGAGTGCTGACCAATTTGTACCTACTTTGAACAGCTGACTTTACATTCATCTAGTGCAAATAAATCTTTTTGACAATTTGCCACAATAATTTTCTCTGAAAAAGACCTTTGTCCTGGGAGAGTTCCCACCTGGAAGAATGATGTGCCATTATGTGGCATGTTTGGATTTTCAGATTTCACTGAAATGGACTGGATAGAAAACTCTTTCCTTATTTGATTTAGAAGTGGGGTAAGAAAAAGAATCCTGATTTTTTTTTTCCCCAAATTCTGTGGTGTTATCTGAGGTAATGTTACTTTTCATAAGCTACAGTCCTTCAAGAGATTACACTTCTCTTACTGAGCTGCTAGGAAGTGTCACAAGAATCCACGATCATAGTACCAGAGAGAAAACTGAAGTCACAGGGCATGAACATGCTTAGCATCTATCATATCAATCAAATTTGACAATGGTGAGAAAAGGAAGGATTCAACACAAAGCCAACAGGATATTTCATTATGTTGAAAAATTGTATTAGTCGAAAAAACAATTTTCTGTTGAAATGAAGTTTGGATTAAAACCCCCTCTCAACCAGCCATATCTGAAAGGATAACACTCTGCTGATGGCAAAGTATTTGGTTGCTACTTTTGTACAGATGGCTGCATAACATTCACAGAAGGAATGATTCTAGGAGCCAGTTTTTTAAATGTCATCTTCTACATATGTAAGTGCAAATGGGTCTCTGCATATTACTTGTGCATGCAAATGATAGACCTAGCATTTGCACATCAAGCACAGATCAGCTTTGGGCATTATTCTGCAGATGGACAGATAAGGTGTGAATTACATTTGTTCAAAGAAAGGCAAGCTGCAAATCCCTTCAAAAAGGTGGTCTCTGGGTTTGCCTACTCCCAGCAACATAGGGCTGCTGTTGGGGTAAACAGTCACTCCTACACATTTTTGTTATGAGAACTTTTTCATCCTCTTGGTATGCTCTTACTACCCTGTTTTCCAAAGTTCTGGTACTGTTTGGTGAGGCTTTGCATTGCATAAATAAAGACAGTTTTTAAGTTGCTATTTGCCTAGTTCATCAATAATTACCCAATTACCTCTGCAAAAAACATTGGCAGAAAGAAGGTATGCTGGGTCCATATTAGGAGACTGGATTATTTAAAAACATTTTGTGATATCCTAGTCTTTAATCTGTCACTATGTAATTAATAATGCATCTTTGGATAGAAAGTTACCTTATTTGTGCTTCTGATTAAACATAGTCATTGTGTGATATTAGGGTTTTGTGATTTTTTTTGTTTTGTTTGTTTGCTTGTTTCTGCTTTTTTTCTTCCAGTCTACTTACTGATAGGGATAGATTTCTTACCACAATAGCTAAGACTAAGAAATTTTGGGCTAAGCTTTTGGCAAGTCTCAACTGGTTCCATTGACTACTATACCAATTATTCAGTCATAGACTGAAAATAAACAGCTTCATTGAGACTCAAAGTGAATTAGAATAGCGTGAAACTGCTAATAGGCTGATACATATAGATGTGTTAGCTGGACATGCATCAGATATCACATTGAAAGTTTTATCACTGCTTCATTGAGTAGCGGAGAAGTAGTAAGGTTTCACTCTTGCTTACTGGAGTAGCAGCAGTTACTCAGATAATATCACTTTAGATATGTAACATGCAATAAGTTCCTTTTGGCTTGACTGATTTTACTTAGTATTTATATTTCAGTGGGAAATGTCACAAAATTTTCCTCTGTCTAAACACATCTCTTTCCATGCCTTTTTTCTGAATTTGATGAGAAAAGAGGATAGAACATATATTTTTTAGTTTTATAGATATTTATTAGTCTCACTTCAATATTCTTGGCATTTTTTAAGGTACTCAGTTAGTTATAGCTTATTAGTTCATTTGCCAGCTATTTGACACCAATAATACTAACACAGGTGAAATAAAGCTCATGGAAAGTATTGTATTTCCAAAAATCAAACAGCTTAGCAAGTTCTTTTCCAGTCCAGGCATATGACAAAGGGGGACACACTTAGCTTTCTAATTAGAGATAAACTTTAGATTAAGAGGTGAGCTATCTACTGTTACAGTAATTTGACTAGTGAGCCATAAGCATGTTTGTTGGGCTTCAGATATATCAACAATTATGAACACATATGATCACCCATGAAGAAAAAAGATTGCATGCAACGTTTCCTTTAATTCTGTGGAAACACCACTCAGATGCGTATTAGCTTTCTGATTAAAGACAACACAATTGCTTTACTGGTTTTAGATCTTTGTGGCTAACTTATAAAAGGAAATGCCAGAGAGAACAGTTTCAGAAGGCTTAGTGCATTTATTTATTTATTTATTTTAAATAGATTGATGAAATTGTAGGGCTTAAACAATGCAGGGTGTGGAAGACATTGAAGGTAACTTACTTCTTCTGAGCCCAAAAAAACCTAAAATAGTAGTAGTAGTAGTGAGTAGTAACACACCAACCAATGAAGCACACTGCTATCAAGCTGGAAGAAGCAATACCCAAGACAGCTGTTTGTCTTCTGAAAGAAAGGAATGAAATGAATAAAATGAACATTTCCTTCCTGTCCTTCTTCTCACAAATATATTCAGAAAAAAAGGGTTTTGTGACTTTTTTCTTCCACTTTGATCTTAAATCCTTAAGGCCTCTTTTTTCTGTCTTTCAATTTCTGTAGACATCTGCATAGTTAATATCACGTAATCTTTGCTCAGAAAAGTGCAAGGAAGTGGAGAAATTGAGCCTTATCTTTAGTAATAAATAATTTCAAGTGGTAAAGGAATGGATCAATGGAGCACTGCAGGACAATTAGCGTGAAGACATGAACTTTATATTTCACTACACAGTCACTTCTAAAGAGTGGAATACTTAGTGAAGTGCATCCTGTAATTCAGTTCTTAGACAGCGTCTGAAAAGAGTATTTCTTTCTGCTGTTCTTCCTGAACTCTTATCCCATCATGCATTTTACTAAAAATGCAAGATAAACATCTGACATGAGCGATGAGAGCATGTTTCTTCTACTTTGAAACAAAGTACTGGACTAGAGAATCTCTTGAGATCCCTTTTCTCATTTTAATTGATACTATTGTCACAGGCAACTTTCCAGTGACCACAGAGTTTTCGTTGAATGATGGAAAAGCAAAATTACAATTTATTTAAATTAAAGTTCCATTTAATTTTCACTCAGAAATTTACTAGTCAGAAAGTGAAACTCACTCCAAAAGAAAATAGTCTCTTCCTCTACTTTGATAATATTAATCTATTGCCAACAAATTCATTCCTTGATGTGGTATCACAGAATCACGGAATGGTTTGGGTTGAAAAGGATCCTAAATATCATGTAGTTCCAGCCCTCTGCCATGCACAGGCACACCTTCTGCTAGATGAGGCTGCTCAAAGCCCCATCCAGCCTGGTCTTGGACAGTGCCAGGTATGAAGCATTACTGTCTTTCATGATAAAACTCCACCTGATTTACAGTTTCAAAACCTGGAAAGTAAATTATTAATGTTTCTGATAATTACTTCTTTAAATCTGAGGTTGCCCATCTCCCAGCATAGAATCAATCATAGAATCATAGAATAGTTAGGGTTGGAAAGGACCCTCCTGTCATTGGCAGGGACACCTCACACTGAACTGTGCCGTGCAAGGCTTTGTACAACCTGGTCTTGAACACTGCCAGGGATGGAACATTTACCACTTCTTTGGGCAACCTGTTCCAGTGCTTCATCACCCTCACAGTAAAGAACTTCTTCCTTATATCTAACCTGAACTTCCACTGTTTAAGTTTGAACCCATTCCCCCTTGTGCTATCACTACAGTCCCTGATGAAAAGCCTCTCTCCAGCATCCTTGTAGGCCCCACTTTAGATACTGGAAGGCTGCTATGAGGTCTCCATGCAGCCTTCTCTTCCCCAGGCTGAACAGCCCCAACTTTTTCAGCCTGTCTTCATACAGGAGGTGCTCCAGCCACCTGATCATCCTCATGGCCCTCCTCTGGCATCACATTACTCCTCTTCCTTGGAGCTTCCTGAAACTCTGAAGTCAGCCCCAAAAGCCCCTGGGGATGGAAACTGAGTCATGGTGCAGGAAAGTCCTGCTTTTTGACTCACTGGAATTGTTCACATGAGCAAAGCCCTTGCACAAAGGCTTTTCCAAAGCCACTAATAGAATCCAGGTTTCTTGGGTCAGGGATGGAGTCAGTGGGGATCGGGCAGAAGCAGGGCACAGGGGCTGCAGTTCTGCATCCTATGCTGTCCAGAGTACCCATGCCTCAGTTTCTTCTCTTTCAAAAAAAGCTTTGTTATGCATAGATATTGAGAAAAAGCCAAATAGTAATAAAAATAAAAAAAAAAAAAAAAAAAGTTTTTTTTTTTTTTTTTTTTTTTTTTTTTGTTTGTTTGTTTGGTTGGTTTTTTTTTTCCTTATTTCCAACTTGGACAAAGGAAAAACCTAAAGACTTTTAAATTGCTTCTTAATTAGTCTCCACTGGGCAGTGATTTTAAGGAAAGAAAAGAATTTCCCTTATAAAAGGACTACAAAATGTTTTCAGAAAAANTTTTTTATCTTTCTTGTAGGGTAACTTCTTTCTTGCAATTTCACATGGGACCTGAAGCTCCTTTTTTAAAACATACTTTAAAATTTAGGATGAAAGATGGTAAATTTAGCTGTGTATGGTGAAAAACTAATGGTCAGACTTATCCCCAATGTGTGATAGGTGGTTTGCAAAGAGTAGCAAAGATACAATTACTTCTCCTGTCAGCTCAGTCTGAATGGAAAACATGCAGGCAGTGGCTGGAGGCAGGAGTTGACAATGAGCTGAGTGATCAATCCTGAAACTCATAGCAGATCTCATTAATGCCATGATCTTGTGAGCAGCATTTTGTGCAAGTTATTAAAATGGGTTATGGGTAATGCTGCAGCTAATGAGGAGCTGCATACAGTACTTCAGAAACATATCAAAATACTCAAGTACATCTAACTGCAGCTCCCTTTTCTCAAAATTCATGGGAGCTCTGTGTATGGATGCTACAGACTGTAGCAGCTTTAATAACCTAAAAATGAGATTTAGTTTTTAAAGTAGATTATGCTAAGAGGACATTTTATCTATTTTTAGGTGATGATAGAATTATAGAATCATAAAATGGATTGGGTTGGAAAGAACCTTAAGATCATCTAGTTCCAATTCCACTGCCATGGCAGAGACACCCCACACATTAGACCATGTCTCCCAAGCCTCTCTCCAGCCTGGCCTTGAACACTGCAAGGGATAGAGAATTTACCATTCTTCAAAGTTCTTTTCAACTTTCTCTTATGGTACTTGTTGGCTACCAGTCTCACGCTGGTATTTATCCTTAGGTGGAGTTCACAATCTGCTTTGGGCTACATTCCCAAGCAATCCAACTCCAAGAAGCCCAAGACCCAGCGTGCCAGGGGACCACTACTGGCCTCACACTGTCTGCAGGCTCCAGCCTCAACCACAAGGACTTGGGTTCCCAAAGCATGCCGCCAGGGAAAGGAGCTTCTGTACACCAACATGTTTCACAGCTCACCATGTGAAGATGCAGTTTCATCTTTATCTAGGGCAAATGCTAGTTTAGGTCTCTTTTTGCTCTCCCTTGCTAGTGATAGGTTGATGAATTGATATTTTATATGTTCTCAGCTAAATAAATTCAAGACCAGTTTGTTCTCTAACATGGAACTGTGCAGCAGAGCTGAATTCTGTGCTGGGCATATAATTTCCAAGATAAGAGACTGATTTTAGTTTGTTTAGTCTGCCTTTTGCTTCTGAAATATAGGCATCCTCTTGCAAAGTTTCTGCAAAAATGAAACTATATCCAAGAACTGACAGCTATTCGGAAGGGACAACAAACTAACATGAATTCATCTTGAAGTCACCAAATGCCAAAATAAGTTATTGTAAATCCTGCCAAATTTAGTGGATGCTTTATACATGTGGTAGACACAAACCAGGCAGCATTCTGCAGGCAGACATACTCTTAGAGTGCAGGTGCTACTTCTCTTTCCAGTGCTCTTGCCTCATATGGTGGCTATAGGAATGCTGAAGTCTCAGTGCCTTTCAATGTGCATAACCTTGTGCAAAGCAACGTGCCAGGTTTCTCATAGACAACTCTTGAAACGGCAGGTATCTTGGATTAAGTTACCATTTACTGAATTCAAGTTCTTTGACTCATGGCTTTTAACAACTTCAGAACAGTTTCAGAGTGAAACATTTGCAATAAGGTGTGGAAGAATGGCATTGTGATAAATATGATATTGCTTCTGAAGAAGGGTCAGTACAGCTGTATAGATTGTTCTTTCAAACAACAGTTACAACATAATTGCCACTGCTCTTCAAATATGACAAAGAAAATAATGCTGTAGCTGAATGTTTGAGCTGAGCAAAATGAGCGGCAGTTATTTTTCCATCATTGGGTAAGGAATTCTACCATTCTACTGAGTGCATACTGAGAAGTAAATACAGGTATGGAATTTTCACAGTTGGCTCAGAGAGAAACTCAGCTGTGGAAATGCTGCAGAGACTGTAGATAGTTCTTTTTTTCTTTCATTTGAGATTGCTAATATGTCAGGTACATGAGGTACAGGAAGTACCTCATGTTTTGGTTTGACTTGTTATGTGGATTTCAGCAGAGGTGAGAGAGGTGAGAGCCAGAATGCTTAGGGTCTTGCTGGGATCCGTCTCACTAAGAGTGACCGCAAATGCCATTTCCTAAATTTTTAGCATTCATTTTTACTACCTGACATTATGTGACTTGTGTCTCTCATATTAAGGCCCTAGTTTTAACAACTGCAGAGGTCTACACCTTTCATATAAGTTTTCCTGCATTATGCCTCTAATTGCAAAGCAAACAGCTCTCACCTATACTTGACAGTTTCTTTTGTTAGAAGGTATCACCCAGCCCTCATTCAGTGGCATAACTTTATAGCCTCTATAGTCAGTCCCAAAACAGCAGTCTCCTTTATGTTTTTCTGTGCTCCTGGAGCTCTTTGGAACTTGTTCCAGGGAGTGGAATGCAGTCTAATAAAATTCCAGGGTATGTGAGGTTTATAAATAAATTAAAATAGTCTCATCTGAAATACTTAGAAGACTGTTTGCGAACATTAACTGTAGGCATGCACAGATACATACTCCTTCTCACCATCTCTTTCTGACTTCTTTAAACACTTGAGCCACCCACTAGTATGCATGAATAAGCCGACAGTGTAAAACATTCTCTGTTCACAACATGCATTGTTTTGTATGCTAACAAACACCATTTGAAATCTAACTGGCAGGTGCTCCTGGAGCTACATAGGTTGGAAAATTCCTACGGCAGACTTCAACATTTCCAGAAGAGTTTTACAAGCTTTCTGGTGGGAAAAGAGTCATGTATTACTTTCACTGCCCTATGCCCTAAGTAGTAAAAGACAATTGAAAGAAATTCACATATCCCAGTTAAGCATCTTTGCTATGCAGCTCTTCCAACAGTGGACCTGGAACTGGCATTTAGAAAGTGCATTTGTTAATTGCTGTCCCACAACTATTTAATCTTTATAATCTAGTTTATGGCTTCAGAAATGGAAAAAAAGAGGTAAGATTGCAGATATAATAATCACCAAGTGATAAATATTATTTTTTTTTAATGCATTATAGCTTGGGTAAAGAGAAAGCTTCTCTTTTTCTGATAAAGGACAATTCTTTTGTCCCAGATTTGTTCCAAAGCTCCTTTTCTTTGTTGTTTTTGTTTTGTCTGTTTAAATCTACTCAGTTTGGTTTAGTCTACTCAATTTGGTTTGCTTTTCTAAACATGATTATAGGTTCTGCTATGTCAGGTCTTTGTGATCCTACTGCAGGGCATAGGTAAGATACAGTGAAGCCTCTGGATCTGGGAGGGTGGTGAGTTGTACACATGTCCTACTGTGTAGGTTGTGTGTCAGGCAGGAAGACATAAATCCCACACCTATTCACTTTGGCTTCGTGCACACAGGGGTGTGTTTTTATTAGAAGCAGACATTTGCTCTAACGTGAATTGTTCAACACACTTTATCTCACTTTCAAATGTATGGCCTTCCTTACATTTCCGCAACAATGGAGGAGCACCAAATCTCAGCTCCCACTGCAGGGCACTGTACAGCTCTGTTGCTGACTGTATTTTGTCCTCAGATTTGCTATTGGTTTTTTAGATACTTCTCTGTTTAGTTTTTATCTCTCTGGCTTTGATCCCATCACCAGGAGTTTTCACTTTCAGTTTGTAGCAGAAGGCTGCCACAAAACGTGTTCAGCTTTCAGGACATGTAGAATGTGTGAATCCGTCGAGCTTGTCAGGTGGAAGAATGGGGCTTCAATAGGTTTAAAAAAATGCTATAAATACTGCTTATAAAAAAAGTCTGCTCCTATTTTGAAAGTTTGTTTGAAAAATGTTTATACTTTACTGGCAATAAGAACTAAAACTAATGTAGAATTAGAATTTCAAAGTGAGGTGGACTATTGCCCATTCTTTTCTGCAACATGGCAACTGTGATTTTATGGAGTTTTATCTGCTAAAGAAACATACAATAAGGCAAGGTGTACTAATCAACCATCTAGAAGATGGTCTTTTATGTGTTAATTCTGTAACTGAATTTGGAAACATCCCCAATAAAGATATAACTCCAGAGGCCAGAAGCAAAGCTTGTCAAGAGGGGCGGGAGTCAGACTGTAGAATGAAATAAGAAAAAACATTAAATTTCTTATGGAGAGCCCAAAAGGTTGCTTTTATCACATTTATTTCAGTGTCATCACTATGTTTCATTATAATCTGCATTTTTTTCCTAAGTAGAAAATAGGATGCTTAATACACAATCCAGTTGTTATAGTAATAAACTGCAGAAACACAGTGAACTCCAAATGAAGTATTTTGCTTTCATTAAATTGGCATGTTTTGACAGACCATAAATCAGAGAGGAAGATTCACAGCTTCTGTGATAGCCTCTGCACTAGTAACAATTTTTGTCTTATGTACCCTAAAAGCCAGCAGGCACAAATGTGGCTTCCTGTTCTTCGTGTCTCCCATTTTTCTGGATCAGACTAATTGGAATTGTTTTCACCAGTGAATAGCAAGCTCCAAAAGCAGAACTTCTTTCACTTCATTTTATAAAATGATTTCTACCTTAACTGCAGTACCTTCTGAAGGTCAATCTGTCTAGGCTTTTAAAAGGTCTTCCATCACTGAGCTGTTATTAATACCACTAACACAATAGGAAATGCATGCACAATATGAGAAGTTCCCTCAACAATACCAAGAACCAGGCCTCCCAAATTCAATTTTTTTGGTTTGGGGTTTCTTTTTTTTCCCTCAGTGCCTGAAACCCCTTTTGGAAAGGGAAGACGTGTCCCATCTGCAAGGCACAATACATTTGTCTTCCCTTTGCAAATTAATTTGAATGGTGGATAGAAAGTATGTAATCTCCATTATCTGGAGAAAAGAGCTGTCAACAGGAACCTGACTTGTTCATTTGTGAGTAGAGCTCAAAAATGGAACTTCAGAAATTGAAGCTGGAGAATGGAGATTCAGGGTCCAGACCCCACCCACTAACGTGATTGGCAAGTATCCCATTGCTGTTGGAGAGAGTACAAATAGACACCATCTAGCACACTTTGTATTGTATCTAACTTTCCCAGCTGAATGAGAAGCAATGAATGGCTTGAGTCCCTGGTTTAGTCAGTTCTGAGATAATGTCCAAAATTAGCTTGATCTTCCTACCTGTCCAGAGATAATTAAAGAACAGCTACATCAAATTCAGTCTCCATGCACAACTCCTTGGGGATTGAACATACAGAACCTGTATGACTAAATGGATGAATCTGGCTATACATCTTGACAGAAATCCCAAATTGCACATACTTGCAATTCTTTCACCTCTGGCAGCGTGAAGTACTTACACCTCTGGATACCTAGACCTAAGTCATCTAAACCGGGAGTTGCGGCAAGCTCTGTGTATGTAACTCAGGCACAGAGCTTACACCAAGTAAGTTACTTAAGCTTCCATCCTTAGTACAGCTGACCTTAGTACCTGCACATCTTTCCCCTGATCAAAAGCAAAAGAGACACCCTTTGTAAGCTGTATGGAGATAATTAAAACCATCTTGTAGCAAGACTTACAAATTACTTGGTTTGCACAGGGCAAATCCACATCAACTTCTTTGTCCTACGTTCTTTGTCCTAAAGACCTAGTTTAGAGTTTCCTATTCATTTTTCTTTCACTTGCTTTTCCCACTATCTTTTATTAAAAGGGTATTTATTAAAAAGGCGTTTAGAAGGTATTTATTTTATTAGTAAATAAAATTTATTAATTTCTCTAAAAGAAACTCTCAAAAGCTAGCTAATAGAAAGTATACTTGATATTTTCAAATATATTGCTTTTCATACTATGGCATTTTAAATGGATCTTCAACTACTAAGTAAGGCCAAGAAGACCATACAATTTGCTTATCATACTTCTAAGCCAACACAGCTCTTTCTAGTCCTATTTCCAAATGTTTCACTCGTTTTTATTTCTGTTGAAGAAGTTAATAAGCCTTTATTAACCTAGTACTGTCAGCTCATCACCATTCCTTGTCTGTTCCATGTAGTTACTGCAGAATTGCAGAAGCAGTAGGAATAATGCATCACATGAACCAGTCTTAGAATTATGATTATTTCATGACTTATTAATCCAATTCTTCAGCAATGTACATTCCTTGGCTTAGTTTTCTTTGTAGTACAGCAGTTAAATGGGATTTGGGGTGTTCACTTGGTGAAAAACAAGGGTTTTTTTGTGGGAAAGAAATTTGTCACTTCTTGATGTAAGGGAAAACTATATTTTGAAAATGCTCTGAAGAATGCAATGAAGATTATTGGCCATTACAAATGTGTAGCATTTATTATAGCACAGAGCAGCATGACAACGTGAGAATTGTTCAGGCAGAAATGGACAGAATACAAAGTGTTCTTCCTCACTTCATGTCACACATAAATTATTAACATTCCTAAAAATTTCTCTGTCTTTCAGCCGTATCCTCTTAATGCAAGAAGGCTAATATTTTTTCTAATGCTTTCCTTTTATGCAGTCCACAGTAAAGGACTTAGCTATCAAAATGGAAGGATTGTGCCAGCAATTAATTGCAGGTACAATAAAATTCTTTGCTTTGAAGAGTGACCGAAGTTCTCCACTCTATTCTATATTGCCTAATGTTTATTCCAATACCCAACTCATTACACAATACAGGAGTAAAAACCATGCTGTAATCCTGAAATTTCAACTAAATCATAATCTTCTCCTGCTCCCTTCTCCTTCACCCTGCATCAGCAGGAAAAAAACCTGAAGGTGAAATGTATATTGCTATTTCTTCAGCCATCCAAGTGACAGATGCATGCCATTAAGCAGAAGCCTCCTGTGGGGTAAGGCTTTCTAAGCTGCCAGTGTACCCAGCACTACTTGCGAAGCGAAGTGTAAAAACCATTTGATACTGCACAGTCAGTGCTTTTGTCCTGAACTAGTAACTGTCCTCCATGCTGAAGTCAGTGACTTGTTTAGTTCAGCACCTTACTTTACATGGAATTTTCTTTACTGCTACTGAGTTTATAATGCTAATTGCGTGCAATGTAGCTAAGTAGACAACTTGAGATGGGACTTAAAACCCTAGGATTTGGTCTCCATGTAATTCAAGTATATGAATTACACTAAATTCCTTCACCAAGTACTTGAACATGTAAGATGAAAACCTCTACAGTTGGAACACCAGCTGGAACTGGCCTCAGGTGTATCCCCTAAAGCTAAGGCAATTCTGGATTTAATCATTGCTCCTAAACTTCAGTTTGCTACTTGACAGCATACTATACACAGCCTAAAGCAATACCCTACTCCCTGAGATGTTTTGTTGCTCTGCTGTGATGGTGGTTCACACTGCACTGCTGCTCAGCACAGAAGGGAACTCCCTGTGTGCCAGCTGTGATGATATCTGAGCAGCAACACTTCTCATTTTGTGGGTTTCCTATCAACAGCCGGCAGATGCCCACTGGCCTCAGAACACACCTCACCAGTACTCAGCCACATGTCTCTATGCGAGTACTGCTGCTTATCTGAGCTGGCACCAGTTGCAGCTGTTTCCCAATCCAGCTGCAATCAAATGGGTTGTTGATCAAGTATTATAATCACAAATATGGCAGTTAATGGCTGACAGACCCTGCTAATGCAGTTGCTTTTTTCCTCATTTGGTAGCTGTGCAATAGAGCAAGGTAATTTTTTTCCCACCATACACTGTGGATCCAATGCATACAGCTCCATCTTTCAGTACTACCCTTCTGTCCAGTCTCACCAGATGCAGACACCTATATTGTCTCTGTCATAGGCTGAAGGGCTGCTGGCATGGCCTCAGGCAATTCATGGTCTTTTCTAATCTCCCAGAAAGATAACAAAATTTTTTGGTTCTTACTTTTCCTCTTTAATCTACATCCCCCAGCTTGCTGTGCACCTTGGCTCTGACCTGGTTTCCTGTGTCTGCAGACCCACTTGCTGAGGAATTGAGGAAGCACACCACAGAATCTTTTGCTGAAGTCTGTGTTTAGCAACCGTTTATTAAGAGCTAGAAAAACATCCAAATTCCAAAGGGGCTGAGGAAGAATGACCTGTATTTGTGGAGGTGGGTGCAGGCTGTATATATAAGGTGTTTTGTCTTTCATAAGGAGGTTGCACAATAGTTCTGCTGTAATTATCCCAGGCAAAACAGCAATAAAATCATATTCCCAACAATATTGTAATACATTTTACAGGAATAGTTGCAGATATATTCTACAACTGCATCTAAACTGACCCAGCGGGAACAATCTCCAGTTTATGCAACCAAGCTCTGTTTTAATCCCATGCCAGAGTAATTCGAGGGGATAATTCCTTTTCTCCCCTCTCCCAGCTCTAACAACAAACAACAAGCTGGAGTTACGCTGTGCTCCTGGTAGATGCCAGCCTCTGGCACTTATTGAAGTAAGAGTTCCCTTGTAATTTACTTGGTGGAATGGTGTGGTTTATTGACAAGCATACCATGCCTTTCCTCCACCTGGGTACAAAGCTAGCTGAAGCAGGCTGCTGTGGTACTGAGTGTAATACAAGCATCATGCTAAAGAGTTTACCAGACTCCTGCTTGCAACAATAGCATGATGTGACTTGCTACAGACCTATGCTACACACTAACTTAAGGCACATCGCTGCTAAATAATCAGATTCTTTCAGGAATGACAATTTCTGATCTTTGTTGGCTTTACCTATAGTTCAGGCAGAATGCAAGCTCCTTCATCTGCTCTTCTTAAGAAATGTCTTTATCCATTCTCCTCTTAAGAAACCACCAGCCTACACACCAAATCTAGTTAGGGTCCACCAGGACCTTTTGTCTTTGGGGTAAATAGTCTGCTTCTTCGAAGAGCCACAGAATCTTGCTGCAGTTATCTAGACCTGAAGATATGATTGCTATATTCTACCTCCCCTGTCTGTTTAACTGTATGTATAAATACTTTTGTGTTCTCTTCCATCCAGTTTGGAAAGAATGACATCTTAGAGTAATGATCTAAAACCTGAAACATCCCATATATTTTCCTGCCCATACAGAAAAATGGTTCTCTGTGTCCTTTGCCACTGAGTTCTTTGAAAGCCACAGCAAGAAAAGAATGCTGCTTAAGCATGCTTTGCACCTAAGAATAGCATGAAACAAAAAATCTGTAGAAACCCTTCATTACAATGTAAAATCAGGCCCTACCCCTTTGAATTTCACTAGCAGCTGCTTTCCCCTCTGTCCCCTTTTCTGCTGCTGCAGGCTGCTTTCTAGGAGGCTAATGAGTCACAGGTGACTGTGACCTTTGACTGCTGTGGCCAGTGATTGTTGCCTTTCCAGCCTGTAGCCCCAAGGCCTTTTACCCTGGTAATGCCTGGGCAACAGACCTTGCCACATGTAGTTAACTTACCAACCGTATACTGTATTTGAAATCCTCTAATTAGATAACAGCATTAAAAACTGCACCAACAGCAAATACTTTCAGCAAATAAAATATAGGTTCACTTTTAATTAATATCTGTGCTCTTAAAGGCAAGAGTTTGATTATTCATGGACTGAGAACATGCAACGGTTGCAAACACAGCTGAGAAATTAGTTAATGAGTTGTAATAATATATTGGTGGGAAAGGTTCCTGTTGCTTGTGCTGCACTAGCAGTGTCATGTAATATTATAATATACTTTCTATATCACATATGGTAACCATAAAGTGCTGTAAGAGAGCTGTATCTATTTTGGTCATCCTTTTGCTTGACAGCTCTCAAGGTGACACCAAATTATTCTTCTGATCTTATGGATTCCTGTGGAGCTGCTTTCCAAACACTGATCTAAGACATATGAGAAGAGTTTCTCTTGAAGTAGTATTGTCAGGCAGCATATGGAAGTTAGACTAAATGTAGCTCGGCTTTACCCTATGGAATCAGATTCATTAAGGGATTATCCCAAAACCTTAAGTATCTGAGTTGCAGGTGTTTGTTCTCTGATGTGTACATGTTATGAATACATACGTCCAGCTAGCTTCCTTCACTGAGAGTGAAGGTTGACACATTTCTTGTGAAATGTGAAAGTACAATCTCTAGAATTACATACAATCTTGAAAATATCTCCTGTTAATATTTTCAGAAAATAGAAGTGGTTTATGTGGTGCCCCCTCTGAGGAAGCATATGTTTGAGCAAATCTTGCTGTCTCTCAGAGGCCAGCCATGACACATGATAAGAGCTGTGCACACCTGGACTTAAATATATTTCAGATTAGAAAGGAGTTTCAACAAGAATGAGGTAAAATTTTCAGCTCAAAATATGTGTCACATTGAAAAGATTGTATCTAACACCAATCTGTGTCTGATGTTTTACATGTATTCAGCATGAGGTGTGTTGGGGAATTTGACTCAAATGTGGTGAGACTGCTGATATAAGGTGAGGATTACTAGAAAATATGTATTAACTTGGAAAGACAGCACATGCCATTGTCAGTCATTGACAACCTGTTGATATCCAGAAATAGTTTATCAGGACTCCAAGGGGACCTCAGCCTTTTAGCAATGCTAGTCAGCTCGGAGCATGGTCCTACATAGCACAGTGCACAGTAGTCAGCCAAGAGCTATGTCTTCCCTAATTAGATATCTCTGAGTATTTCTTAGCATTGCTCAATAGGAGATGTGGGCTAAGGGGTGTAACAAGTATCTAGTAGGTTGTCTACAGTGAAAATATTTCACCCAAAAGAAAGTCAAGAGGATCTTAGATTAAAAAAAAATGGGAATAATGCCTGATTTTATGCAACCAATTTTACTAGAACCACTCAGAAATTTCCAAATTGATCTTTTTCTATTAAAAATTTTGAAAAAGTTGCTTTAAGTCAGCTCACAGGAAAACAACATGCTGGGAGCTTTTCTTACAGGAGAGCTGCAAAAGCTGCCTGCCAAACAGATTTATATCAGAAGTTTGTCAGTCTGCTCAGTTGTATGCTTGGCCACCCACTTATAAGGCAGCCTCAGGCTTATAACCTAAGATTAAATGGGTTAGCACCCCTGAAGGCTCCCATCCTATGTGCTGCCCTAGAGATTCATCAGTCCAGAGGTTTTCAGGTGTGTTAAGTGCACCTAAGTGACACGTAAGAGCTATGGTTGCTTCTGTGGTTGGTAGAAGTTTGATTTGAAATATCTAAAATAAAATGCTTGTCATGATTTCAAAACCAAATGTGGTGGGAATTTCACCTTTCCAAAGAAGCTTTGAAATTTTGACAATATTTTGGAACAACATAGAATATCATTCTCTTCCAATTTTGTAATAACTAATGGAAATGAAATTTTCATCAGCTCTAGTAATTTTATAGCAGAATGGCTAACACTCTTGCAGTCACTTGTCTTAGCAGCAAAGTGTAGTTCTATCAGGTGATAAGCTTGTCAGGGTTAGCAGTGCAGGCCATGCTTGACTTCACATAGAGTGCCTTATGATATTTTGTTTCCGCTTTTCACTTTCTTTTTTCCTTAATATAATCATGTCAGTTTAAAAACCTTCTTCCTAGAAAGTGAATGCATAGCCATTGCCATGCAATTAGCAAATACAAGAAAAGACAAAGCCACCAGAATGGGGAAGAGGTGAGCTATTCAGAGTACATGTAGGCCAGGAAGAGAAGCTGCTTTTGAAAGAATGCTATGCTGCTTTGTTAAAATTAAACTGTCCATCCATTACCAGGTAGTACTTTTCCTCAGTTCTAAGCACAACCTCCTTTCCTAGATTTGCTTAAACAAACTTAGAGAGCATAAGATAATGGGAGAGTGAACCACTGAACTTTTCTGGATAGGAGTAGGAAAGGGGTAAATGTTATTACCAAATTAGTTACAAAAATAACCCCACAAAACACAGAAGAGTTTCACAGGTCTACTGAACATTTAAATAAAGAAACAAATGAAATAAAATGCTAAGTAAGCATAATGACAGCTGGAAACCCTTCCCTAAATACATCATATGAATCAGTCACATTATCCTGTTTGCTAGGATAGCAGAAACCCTTGAAAATGATCATATTATCTGTGGTGAAAATATACAATTCAATCATAATACGCCATAAGCTGGTTATTCATGAATGCATGAAGGTTCTTGCTACATTAATGTGAGGTTGTTTTCCTGTCTATATGTCCACTGAGGATCTGGGAAAGTTCTTATTGTCTGAGCATCCCTTCAGTAGGCTGGTCCTCTTGATTTTAAATGTCTGATATTGTTATTACTGAGTGATAAACAAAGTGAAAAAAAAAAAAAACCAAACCAAACCAAAACCAAAGAAGGATCCTTCTTTGCTTCTGAGTTGCAGTCTTAAGCAGTTGATATTCTGAGAGTGACAAAGCATTTCACTTTATTTCACTGATGTACAAAACCTGCATCACAGCTATGATGGCTTTTCATCATCTCTGGCTGTAGAGAATGCTATGACAGTCTTCAGGCTTAGGGCTAAAAGAAATCCTTCTTTTCCAAAGTAAAAAGAAATCATAGGTCAACAGTGAAATCAAGAGCCTTTTAAGGTTATCTTATCTCATGTCCTCCCTGTTTGCCAAACAGCACCTTGCTACATTCATGAGGGAAAGAGTCATCTCTTTTACCAACATTCAGGCTTTATTGAGCATACAGTAAACAGTACAGGTGTTGCAAAGGGCACTCACTCCAACAGCTCTTCAATTACCTTCTGCATCTGACTGAACTCCAATCTGGGAAAATGGTGTGGAACTAATTCACCTGATATCCCCTTGTTCAAACATAAAGGGTAACTCCATGAAATATATATAATCTATGCGTTGTTTTAGCCATGTATGTTTCTCATGAGGAATATGCAGTGAAATTAAACAGTCAAAAGAGAAAGCAAGGATATACTTCTACTGTCTCTGATAGCAGAGTCACAGGTCTTTCTTTAAAGGTGTGAGAGTTTGTCCACAAAAGGTGATAATCATTTCACAGTAAGAGGGTAACTCAGATGCTCATGACTTTTGTATCATCACTGGTAATATCAAGAACTAAGGCATGAGATTGCCAGCAATATAAATGTTTGCAACCTTTGTTCTTTTCATGAACCTGAAAGAACATTAGTTTTACTGTCGAGGAAAATGGATTTGCTTTTTATTCCCTGTGCAAGAATTTTTATGTTCTGTGTCATTTGGTTATGATGCTGGAAACTCAGGTCTGTGTTGGCAGCTTTTTGATGGAGAATTGTATCGATATACTGTGGATCTGGACTCCCAGTTAGAAGCAGAAGAAAAAGGCTGGAGCTGTCCACTTCTAATCTTTTGTGTTTTCAGCTTCAAGAAGAACAAATCAGAGTCAGTGTACACAGATGAAATAAGATCCACAGGCTGAATAATGCTTTTGATTGCTGTTGTAGTCAGACACTGAGCACTCCTGTAGGACAGTGCAAATATAGGCTCTGTGTCACATTATTGGCTTTCAAGGCACGAGGATAGGATTCCTTATAGTGTTAAAGCCTTTCACAGTAAATGTCTATGCTATAAATTTTGATGTGCTTTCCAGCTGAATGGATGCTTTGAGTGGAGACAGACTGGCTGGAGCTGAAGTAGTTAGCTTTGATTTACCTCTTCTCTATTATTCAGTCCTATTGAGAATTTGGAGAAGTGATATCAAGGCATGTTGATTGGCTTCAGTTTATAGATTGAAATAAAGTGAGTGCTATTTAACCTTGGTCAATACCTTGCAACCTTATAATGATATTATTGGGATAAAGTAATGTGTAGATTTGTAAGACAAAGACAATGAAGCATGATGTTTGCAAATAAATCCATTGACAGATGAGTTTTCCCTATTAATCATTCAGTGTGTGTTTTTTTTGTACAAGTCCTTGAGGGGTTACCAGAATAAGAGAGGAATCTCTGTGTGTGTACCATTTCTTAAACACCATTTATATTTAGTCTGATTTGTAATGTTTGGTTTGCATATACTGGCCATATTCACATTGTGAATTTCAGCTGCTGCTTTTCCTAGTACTAAAACTGTTCTGATCTCCAGCATGCCCAGGATATTCCTTCTTGTGACTGTTTGCTGGAGATGTAATGAGAGTGAATTAGTGGTCCTAAAATGTGTAATATAAAAGAAGTGATCCATCTTCTAAATCCTGTTCTGACACTTTAGGCATAGGTATCTTGGTGCTTCTGATGTATCTTCTTAGACAAAGTTGTAGATATTTATGGAGTGGAGTAATTTTCTTGATAGCTCTATCTACCTTCCTATGAAGTAGCAAAGTATGATTTCTCTGTTCTTCTGGAATAAACCAATGATATCAACGTTAGTTTCCAGAAATTATTCATGAGACTGATTAACAGGTTTTTGAGTAATTAATCCTCTGCAAAGTCCCTCTGTTCTGCTACAAATCATAGGTGAGTTTTAAAGGGCTATCAATACTGACACTGTTAAGTACTATGCAATAAAAAGGGCAAGTGCTGGTGGGAAAAAAAGACAGATGTGAAACTGTCCTAAGAAAGATCAGTTGTCACTAAATTGGATAAATCCTAGCCAGCCATATTTCAGGGGGCAGTGTGTTAGTTATGTGTGAATCCTTAGAGACCTTCTAAATGGGAATGCCTGTCAACTGTGGCAGCTATAAGTTATGGTCCTCCAAGCACATATTTGTTTCTCTGCATATTTGTCATGCAGTCTGGTGGCCAAAGGTTAAGCCAGAATTAGGGTATTTATATCCTGAATATTATTGTCACCAACTCACACCAGAGTTAGGCACAGTTAAGCTGTGTTTGGCAATTGCATTAGACATTGTGCACTAGAGGGAAATTTCCAAAAAGGAGAGGGGAAGAGTTGAGTGGTATCAGCTGTTACCATGCAGCAAAGTGACAATTAAACACTCCATGTCTATAATATTGATTAATGTCTATATATGCAGAGAGCTGACCAGCTCTGACAGAAGTATCTGCTGTTACTGGACATCATGCTGTGCTGTTCCTTCTCAAGAAAACTGTCAGCAAGTGAAGGTGGAGTGTGATCCAGTGCTCTCAGACCTTACTTTTTACTCTCCATGTTCTACAAATGAACTAATGTAAACAAGGTGAAATATAGAATCCTTACAGCCTTTCATTAAAATAGAAGTCTATAAATGAATCTCAGTTTAACCTTTCTCATCTCTGTCAATATTCTCAGACCCACCCTTCCCATAGACTGACAAAAATGCTTAGCATTTAACTGCAGAACTACACCAGGCTCCAGTTGAATTTGAAATAGAAGCAAGCTTGAAGCCTCCAAATCTTTAGGAGGCTATGAAAATCCAAAGAGTGTGCACAACACAGACCCCACAGATAAGAGTGAAGCCACAACAGACAGTTTAGTCTGCTCCATGTGCCCCTAATATTCAGATTCATACTTGGCTTTTTATTCCAAATGTGGAAGATAGATGTGAATAAGAGGTCTGCAGACAACTGGAAGTTTATGGACTAGAACCGGATATAGACCACATACATCAAAAGATTGTGTTTTCCATCCAATACCTGTAATGGATGGGAATTTCTTTTGAAGGAATAGTTCTACAAGTTTTACATGATTTACTCTGATTGGCTGGCCCTGTATTTTGGATGCTGTAATGCTGGTTAGAATAACCTTAAGATGGTACTAGGGGGAAAAAATAAATAAAATTGTAATCGTGTGTTTTCTGGAAAAGATTCACATGCAAAATCATGCAGCCAGGTTCCAGCATGCCCCAGCCAACCCAGGAGAGTGTTTGGAGAAGGTGAGAAGAAGGAGTACTTGCAGATGCAGTTTCACAGAGACAAAACTAAGAGCAATGCATTTGACTATACCCTTTGAAGTGGTTTTTGAACCAGATCAGCTTGAAGGAGCCCAGGAAGAGCTTTCATCACCTATCTCCTAAGTGCCCTTCCTTGATTAGTGTCAATGAGCTTGAGAGTGAGGGCTGTAAAAGGCTTGCCTGTGCACCACTCCTAGTTCTATCCCTCAGGCAGGATTCAAAGAAATGCAGGCAGTGAATCTTCTTTATTTTTAAGTATTTTCCATGTAAGACTAATATAACCACCTATCCAATTGGTTATATACAACACATAAAATGTGGTTGTGTTGCAACTGACATAATTAATGCACTGGCAAAGTGCCAGTACCCAGTATAATTTGAATATCCTGAACTATCAGTGCTATGCAGTAGCTTTTCTCTTAGTGGACTAGTTGTGCTGATATTTTTAAGAAGTTCTTGCCACAATATTAAGTTTTAAATCTAAGATGGTCTTGTATTACACACTAGAGTAGGTCTAGGTGAACATATTTTGCCTAACATTTCCAGAATGAATGATAATTTGTCAGGAAGTCAGTTGTTCTCATTTCTTGGTGTGATTCTGAGTCACTTGAAATACACTTTGGATTACTAAACCATGATGCTGTAGAAGACAAGAGCTAAAATATGAGTCCCTCTTAATGACCTTACATTGATAAAACATGCTTAGAGATCTGCACATGTTTCGTGGTATCACTTGCCAATAGTACAAAATATTGCACATTCTGTTCCTGGTTTTGTCTTGAAATGGATCCGGTTCTAAAATCCATCCATTACTGAAAAATCACTTATTATGGTTTCTCTACATTTACACTAGCACTGCAGTTCAGTAGCTTTACATATTAAAATGCAAATCTCATGGAAGAAGCTGGCTGGGAAATTCCCAATCCCATACTTCCCAACACCCATTCATTCAAACCAAAACTGGTAGTAGAGCTGTTTTTTAAAAAATGTCCTTACTCACAAAATGGCCCAAACATCCTCTGTTGCCAGGATGAAGTTAAAAGAAAGTGGGTTTTGGTTTAGAATTGTTTTCCTTTTCAAAATTTTTATCAATTATGGTAAGAAGAAGGAGGGGAGGATGAAACTAAAGAAAGTTGTTGGATGAGCAGGCATAAATCAATATGAATTCAACTAAACTAAGAAATGGGAGGAACTTCTCATATGGCAAGGATATAAACAATTTAAGGCTTCATAAACCAAATTAATACTTCAAATAGCTGCTTAAAATCAGCAGGCTAACATAGCTCATGCTCCATATTGTGATAGTCAGGGGTCAGATAAACACTTTCTGATTGCTTTGCTTCACCAAGAATAATTTCCCAGAGATTCTCTGGATTTGTCCCACTGCATGTGAGCTTCTTGGAAGCCTATCATCCAGCATTTAGGATTCATTTTCATGGGACAAAGTTATGTTGAGATGTGAAGAAACCTGCAACTCAGAGGGAAACTGGCAAACTCCTTGCCTTCCACACGTAAAACGAGATGTTCTTGAGAAACTGCTGCCTGGCTGTCCAGAAGCAGACAAACTACAACATTTTTCTTTTGTGCTCCTTCACTGCACTTACAACAGTACAATGATCAGCTTTTCTGTTAGCAAGACTTACAACTGTGGATGTTATTGGACTACGTTTGTTTTAAAGACTGCTTTCATAAAGGGCATGCTTTTTAATCACTGTAGGTAATTATTTTGTGTCAGTAGCTGAACTCATGTGTTCTAATGCCAAGTCAATTGCCCATATGCACCTTACAGTTATTAAGAGAAAAAGCCCAGCATCATATTGTAGCACTGTGCGCACCATTTCTAGTAGCCTTGCATTCTGCAGCAATGCCAGTGTGCTACTTAGTGGCTATATTTGCATACATGTCTTTCTAATTCTGGCACCACAAGTTTCAAACACAGTTGTTACTGTACTTTCTAAAATCTACTCTGAATGACAAAAGTCTTTCAAAATTGCATAAAATATTTTTGAGTCAATGGTAATTACACACCATTTTGACAGCTCTCACAGTTTAGTATCTCTCAAGGATCTTATGACTACCTCAGAATCTCATCTTCCACTAAAAAAATACACATTAAAATGATAATACTTAACACTCCACAAACTGGCCTATTGAGCAAAACACAAAAAAGGGACACTGCAGGTTCAAACATCTTTAGGTAAACGAACAGGTCCCAGCATGTATTTTTGCTTGAAACCTTGAAGCTGGCAAACACATTATGCTGTTCCACAGCAAGAAATTCTCTAACTTTATCACTGAAAAAAGTCATCCATTAGTAAGATGTAGCATATAAGCATGTTTCTAGAACTGTTAGCATTTCCCTGCTTAAAATTCATTATCTTTGTCTTATATTTTATTTGATGGAGAGACAGAAGCTGATGACCACAGATAAATTTTGGTAAACATCGGATACATATGCCTGCAACAGAAGAGACAGAAATACTGAAAGAAAAAAAAAATAATTTCCAAGACAAACCCAGAAAGTTTCAATACTCAAATTTCAATTTCTGATTACAAAATGCATCTATGTTTGCGGTGTTCTCATATGCACAATCATCAGGTATGGTATGGGATTTTTAGTTTAAAGATTGTTTTTCTATGGCCAATTCTGAATTCTAGGTAAATAGTGAAGTCATTCTCCTTCAGCAAAGTGACCTCTCAGTACAATGGTATTAAAAATACAGTTGTAGAGGTTGTTTCTTCAAGTGGATAAAGTAATACACCACTTTTCCTCTGCATTACAGTTAAAGAGTTTTGTTAAACTTATACCCCAAACAATTCTGTGCAGTTGTTAGGAAGTCTCATGTCAATCATCAGAAGGAATAGGATAGTATGAAGGATCAATGGTAAAGGCAAAAAACAGTTTTGTGAATTTACTTTGAGGTTTATATATTTAGAGAGCTAAGCTTTAAGAGAGTCTTCTGAAATCCCTTCAATTTATTTTTAGTTTAAATTGGATGTTTTCCAGTATATCTTTCATATTTTTGGTGCTGACTCAGATGTAAAAAGATCCAAATGACTGATATGCAATTAGTAATACTAATGATGTGATATACAATGGACTTTTTATTGGCATGACTGTTCAGCATTTTCTGTGCACGGCAAATCCACAGAGTACTCTTCAGAGTACTGTAAATCTGTCCAAGCTAAAACTTCTTAGTACCTCATGCTATCACAAACAACTGCAATGAAATTACTCCACATTTTTAGGAGAAAAATAATTTTTTGCCCAATGGAAATTCTTTGTACTTGGATTAGGAAAAATTTGACCCTGTAATGACTCATAACAAAAAGATCAGTTGGAAATGACTTGTGAAGAGAAAGAGCTTAGTATGAAGTTGAGTAAGGAACAATTACAAGCTGCCAATGTGATGCAGTCAAAAAGGCAAACATGATACTAGTATCTATTAGGTGAAGTACTTATATCAGAAATGGAGTACTGTTGCAGCCAAGAACCTCTTTTACACAATTAAGTTCAAAGTTGGGTATCATATTTGAGAAAGATTAGTTCAGACTATGATGAGGGAAGAATGGAGGGCAAAGAAGAGATTAGAGAAGGCCACAAGACACTAGAAAAGGCTAATTCACTTTACATCATAAAACATAAAGTATGAAGGATGATGATAATTTTCTAAAGCATGGAGGAGGAAGACTTGCACAAATTACACTGGCAGAACCACAAGTGTAGCAATGTCATGTAGCTGTTAAATTAAGGGGTGCTTTCAATACAAACAGTGGAGCAGGTCACCTAAGTAATCCCTAAACTGGTGATCACTGCAGTGCATACAGTAATAGAAATCTGGGCTTCAACACTCACAAGATCAAATCCAGCATGTCCTGCTATAGAGACTAAACAGGGAAATAAGATGTGAAGTACTGAGAAGTACTTGTTTATGCTTCTATTACATGTGCTCTACAAGATCTTAATTCTGCTTCCCAGTAAGTAGAGCATTGCTTTGTGTATACTTGGTAATAGCAAATGCACCTTTACTGCTTCATTGTGACTCTAAGCCAAAATATATGGAAGAATCTGATAATACCAAAGTCTTTACATTGTGGGGGTTTGATCAGATCTGTAAAAAGAAAAATCAGTTAAAGAGAGACAACGTGCTTAGAGACTTTCTGAGACAAGGAGAAACGATCCCTCATTCAAAAAGGAATAATACTGAAAGTGTTATCTCTAAAAGCCATTTTTTTGAGATGTAAAAAGTATGGTTTAGTTCAGGTGATCTGACTCTTTTCCCTTTCTTGTTTTGAAAGTCATTTTAGTCTGCAAGATTAAATAACAATTCCAACAGTGATAAATGAGGTAGTGTACAGGGTGGATCCAATTGAGATAGAAGTCCAACTGCCCTGCATCAACAGTGCCCAAGCACATGCTGGATTAGGGGCATGGTACCCTGTCCTGTCAGCAGAAGCCCAGGCCTTCAGAATTCAACTGAATGTGCTAGAAGGAAATTCTTTGAAAATCCTATCTATGAAATATATCTGGTCTACACTTGTATGAAATATTTTGGGCTGCCACTTTCCCTAACAACAGTCTAATTCCTACAATAGTTCTTCACCTGACTAGGAAGACCTGAATGGCAGAACATCAGAATGCCCTAATGTACAGCCTAAACCAACACAAATGATGTAACTGTAGTTTTCCTGCCTGCCTGCCTTCCTGCCAGTCTGCCTGCCTTCCTTTCTAACTTGCTTCCTGCCTCTATTCCTGCCTGCCTTCCTCCCTTCTTTCCTTCCTTCTTTCCTTCTTTCCTTCTTTTCCTTCATTCACTGTCCCAGAGAAGTTTCAGTTTACCTTTTAATCTTACATTTTTTTGTAAATCTTCTAACTCACTTAGAATAATAACTTACATTAAAAGGCCACAGACAAAATTAAAAATTTCTAACATGCTTAAGTAAAATGATACAGTTCATCTGCTCCACATTATACTTCTCTAATGTATCAGTTTATATTTTCCTACCCTTCAATACATGCTCCCATTTCTGCATGGAAAAAGAAGTTGCAAAATCTCAAAAACTCTTATGGACGGGGAGGATGATTTTCAATTTAGATTTGGAGAGTAGATACCGCATGAATAATCTTGTTCTTTCCTCTTGTTGTAGTTTACTTTTCCCTTAGTTTCTCTTCAGTCAGATGAATAGTGCTAGAGCTATCACCGTATGAAGTGTCAGAGTTCACTGATTCAGACAGAAAGCTTACATCTTCCTGCTGTATGAAGTGAAAAAACTTTTCATGTAATATCTCAACTAAATGCCTGTGATTACAGCACATGAAGAGCTCTAAAAGTGTAATAAGGAATAAAAATCTGGGAACACATCTAAATATAATGCTCTGTTCAGTCCTAGTATGGCAAATTTGAAATGGCATCTCACCACAGCACTCATGCTTTTTGTTATATCTGAGGTCTATTGGTTAATATAAATGGCAGTGCAGCTATTGAAACTGGCATTCATGAAACAAAAACTTAATTCACGATCTGAAAGAAGAGAAAGCTACTGCATTTTTCTCCTCTGACTAAACTGAAAGTTGTTGTTGTATTTACAATATGCAGTATTTTGGAGAGAGAAGGAGGTTTGTGTGGGACTGGCCTCCCAGAAAGATCAAGCATCAATGGCAACAACAAGTTTGTTGTTTAGTGGTTTTCAGAGGCACATTCAAAGCCCTTACACTAGGAGTACATAAAAACTTCTAAAGAAACACAGTTAAGTATTACGTTTAAAGCAGTAGTGAAAACATGGTTTAAAATAGACTAGGAAACGCATTCCAAAGAGACATCCTTCAAGACTCTTGAATGGTGCTGGAGAAGATACCTTCAAGTTAGATCTGAGAGTAGTCTTGACAGTAAAATGATCAACTGTTGTGAGAGTAATCCCAAGAAACACTTTTTTTTCTTTTACCCAAAACTTGTAAGAATAGCCAAGTCAAGAGTGTTGGTATTTTAATTGCTGAGACAAATTACTAACTCCCTCCTCACCCTGTTTAAGCCATTCTAGCTGGCCTTGTCCAAGATGAAGCTATTTTTGGTTTTATGGGCAGGTATCCTCAGAGACCATCCCCTAAACAGCAGTGCAGGTGTTACACCAGTGTTCAGTCCCTTCACAGTAAACATTCCTCCAAAGCAACTCCATCAACCTTTGCATCCTCCAGTATCCTTTCATACACCTTTCCATATCCCAGAGCATGAAGCCATTGCCCTGAATTTTATTCTATAAAAATCCACTCTGGCATAGTGCATTCTTCACATTACTTCACAAAGTACCAGGCTGTCTTTTGAGAGATATGAACCAATAAAAGAGTGATACTTCTCGTCTTCTACCATAGCACTTTGTCCTCAAAGATTTTCTGAGCTGCTACAAGCTTATGGATGCTTATATTTATTATATTAAACTGAGCCTGATTTGCCTAAATACGTGCAAATGGTGCTCCAGCCCTACTCCACATCTTTATTGGGATTTGGAAATTTTTAACTGCTTGTATGTTATTGAACCTTGAAAGTTTGTTTTGAAGATGTTCTCCACTGCCATAAAGACACACCGCTTTTAGCTCATTGACCTAAAAGCTGCATTTCTTGTGCAGTCACTTTACTCTAGAAGCAGAGGCTTTAAGTAATTAACTGAGTTATCATGAGACTTAGTCACACTGAGAAGACCACAAAGCATCTGACCGTAGGATCAGGATTCTAATTCAGAGGGTTTTTATTCCAATGTTGTATGTTTTCTGCTATTTTTTTTTTTAACAAAGATTCTCTAGGTCTTGAGGACTTTTTAAAAAATATTATCTTATAATCAACTGCCTTTGATGGTTTATGAAAAATACTATAATTGTAAAAACTGTCATTGCTGTCTTGCTTGAAGTGCTAACACTGGTAAGAGTATTTCAAGTAGGTTGAAGCCTGTTTCTCATCTATCTTGGCAATGCCTAAGTTAGGGCAATGTAGTAATCTGTTTTAGAGAAATGCTATTCTTAGTATTACTGTTGGATGCATGTGAATAAATTGAACTTATGAAAGCATTTTGTGTTGACAAGTATAAACTATGTCTAGCAATCTTAACAGGCAATGCCAATCAAAATCAATGCATTTTTTTTATATTCAAGGACAACAAGAAAATGCTACTGCAATTTAGAAATAACAACCAAAAAAATCCCTGCTTTGTTTTAGTTTGTCTTTCACAATCATTTGCCTGTTTCAGTCTGGTTAATGCTTTTTCTCTTTATGGCACACCCAACCCAGGTAGATTGTTTTGTATTTCCCTATTTATAGCACTGAAAACACACACACTTAAATAGCTGTAGTGATAGGACAAGGGGTAATGGGTTCAAACCTAAACAGGGGAAGTTTAGATTGGATATAAGGAAGAAATTATTTTTGGTAAGGGTGGTGAGGCACTGGAAAGGGTTGCCCAGGGAAGTTGTGAGTGTTCAAGGCCAGGCTGGATAGAGCCTTGAGTGACATGGTTTAGTGTCAGGTGTCCCTGCTTACTGCAGGGGGGTTGGAACTAGATGATCTTAAGGTCCTTTCCAACCCTAACTATTCTATGATTCTATGATTCTATGTTATTACAAGTAAAACAGAAGTTATAAGTGAATATGGAAATTGTTGACTGTAACTCTACAAACTGTTACTATGCTGAAGGTGTAACTATATGAATATGATGGTTCCTACTGTTTCTAAAATAGCTGACTAAATGTGAACTGTGAGCAGACTGAAAGGTGAACTTGAAGAAAAAAGATGGATTCTGCACGCTTTTCCAAAGTGAAAACCAACCATCCTCACAAGATAAATTAGATACCATTAAACCAAGCTATAGCCCCACGGAGTGGAGCATCCCACAGACTGGGTGCTGATAACAAAATCAGTTTGATGCTTTCTGGAAAGGGTTCAAGAAATGGCTGAAGAGATTCCTTTGAGCCACAGGAAAGGTTGTGTTTGCATTATTTTCCCTTGCTGGATCCAGGTTTAGACTGCTTCTTGTTTTATCTGCACCCTGTTTGCCACCTTCCCACGAGTATTCTCGTATCAGGGCCTAAAAGCTGACAGCACTGGCCTAACTGTTCTCATTTAGAGTTTTGGCAAAAATCCCTGTGGGTTCAACAGCAGCAGAATTAGGCCAACTTTGAGAAACTCTCCCAAGGCAATAAATACAGAATTAATTCATAAAAAGGAAAGCAAACAGAAAAGGTATGAAGAGAGGGAAAAGATAAATCAATGATCAGTTATTCAAAGTCTTTTAGCAAATGAAGGACCTTAGCTACATATTGCTGTGTAGGATCTCACATGAGGTTTTGCACTGGATACTTGCTCATTTGCTTAAGTCTGTTCATGAGGGTCAAAAGAGTGAGAATCATTTTACAGGTCACCATGCGCAGAAAGTGCTGGTAATCACACTGTTTACATAGTGCAAGAGCAAGGAGAGCTCTGAGCTCACAGATCCAAAGCAACAGGCTGGTCACGCTTTGCCATCTTCTCCAGGTAGGCAAAGAGCATTAGGTTCAGGTCTCTGCTGCCATGAAATGACTAATGCTCAAAGCATTATTTGCAACGCTTTTTCATAAAAAAGATGACCTTGGAAATTGTTCAGACAGTTGTTACATCTCACAAATGGTCACAATTTCCCACCTTTCACAAAGTGACTCATATCTTACAAATGGTGACTTTGTGTCTGACTTTGTGTCTCCTGTCTAAGGTGGTATTTCCTCCTTTATTCTTCCTAAATTCCCTGTGCTGTCCTGGAAAACTTAACTGGCTTTGCATAGGCCCATGGCATGCCAGTATCGTTGCACAAGCATTTGTTCTGATTTTCAGAGGAGGAGAGCACTCATATCTTCCACTACCATTATATAGGAGAATAAGGATTTTATGTAGCAGAGATATTAGTACATATTGCCTCAGGAACCTACTGGTTCGTGTGTTTTCTTTGAGCCTTTATTATTATGATAATCTGAACAAATTTTATTTGCAAATTCTTCCATTCACCCTTTGCATCATTAGGAGCTGGATCCAGGGTTTGAAACAGTAAAACGTAAGTGCAAGATTCTGGCATCCCCCTTAAGCCACCAAGGCCTTAAGATTTGTATTGCCATAGTTTTAAAGCCAGATATTCTCTTTTGGCCTACTATTAGCATCATTCTTTCATGGTTCCATGACCATGAGCTGTATCTTTGTACATCGTATCTTTGTACATTTTCAGTATGAAAGACAAACTACTAAAGCATGGTAAGTGCAAACAGAGAGAATGTCTGGAAGACAGTTGCTTGAAATCATAACATTCATCTGCAAATGACCTAGGAGTATGACACTCACACAAAAATTACAGATGGTGTTTTTGCCAAAAAGTGCTCCCAACTAGAACTTGGTATCCAGAGCTAGGCAAATAATTGGTTTGGGGGCTCACTGGCAGATACACAAGAATTAATTTTGTATCAAACTGGAAAGAAGTGTTCAGCCAAATGAAAAGTTGGAAAAACAATGATTTTTGACTGAGAACAAGTTTTGGGGTTTGGGAGGGGTTATTTGTTGCCTTGTTCATTCTTTCATAATACTGAAGTCTATTTCCAAATGTTTTGAACTAAAAATCAAAGTATCTCAGTACTCAAATACTGACATCTTTCCAGATTTTTTTTGCTTTCCTTAAGCAGGAAAAAAAAAAAAGCATATAATTTTGGACAAAAATGTTTTGCCCAGGTCTAGCTGCATATCAGATATTTTCATATGGCAGATCTCCACTATTTTAATATCAACTGGGAATGTGCTGAAATATAAAACTTAGTGCAACTTCAGTAAAACTATGCAAAAATACAAGTCAGCACAGGAGACAAAAGGAACTACAATGCTCAGCTTTTAGTTAAAGCTATTAAGCTACTGGATATTCATGTTTGCAACAACCTTATTAAACCATGCAGGATGCATAATTTTTTTTCTTTCTTTCAGTATGCCCTGGGATACTTCTGACACATCTGCTTCTCCCTATGCTCAAAAGTAAATTGTGATCTGGAAGTAGGAAAAGGTAAAAGTTAGAATAGGAAAAAACATGTGATATGAAATAAATGCATTGTCATCTTTATATTTCCTTGGCACTCACAATTCCTGATTTACATTAGTGACTCATTAAAAAATTGAAAGATGACTTTAATCCTTGAATAAGTTAGATGGCAGTTTGAATCAAATACACAGTTAACTACAAATAAAGTTCAATGGATACTACAAAAAAACGTATTCATAGGTAACCTTTTCAATTGTTAATGTGTGCTTCAGCTTACTTTATGCCTCTTTCCTATCTGCTTTCCATTAATGTTCTAGAGCCAAATTTGTACAGAGGAATAGTCTTGAAATGAGTGAGTTTAAAATTATTATTGAGAGCACTCAGAGAGAGTGAATTTCAGACTCATTGTAATGCTAATCTGCACTGAAAATATGGTCCGTTATTTATTGTTGTTGTTATCATTCTTCCATCAATGAACATGACCTGTCTTGTGAACCAACAAATCTGAGATTTCAATGGCAATTAACACACAAAAGTGCAAACAACAAATATCTATAGGCTAACACAATGACTATGAAAACAAATTAAAATGCCGAAAAGAGAATGAATTTGGGGAAGTTTCAGTTTGTTCACAGACAATTCACAAGTGAAATATAAATGTACAATTGAGAGGTGCTGTTCATTTTTATAGCCACCATTGCATAGTCAATATGAAAACAGTGACAAACTAACTGGTAGTTATGGAAAATGGTTCCTTAATTTGGAGGAACGCTAATATCAAAGTGAAGTTTTCCATTACCTTCATTGGTCTTTAGACTAGGCCTTAAGGTAGCAGTTGTAGCAGCTAGGAAATTTAACTTTCACTGGCAAGCCTACTTTGATATAAAGGTTCAGATCTAGCCATTGTGGTAGCATGACTTGTTACAAGGAGACATAAGAGCTGCTTTACTGCATTTCTGCTTTTTCTCTTTAGTAAACATCAAAGCATCCCAAATGTTGGTATAAGATAGACCCTGGAAGTCTGATGCTGATAGTAGACTGAAATAGCTGCAACATCTAGAGCTTTGCTGGAGACCAACAGCACAGCATGCTAATGAGTGCAGAGGTGATCCCTGAACAGCTGGATGAATGGGATGGGTTGGAGTGGCTGTTGTAGTTGGGAGAGTAGACTGGTGAGTATCAGTAGAAAAGGTTGATACATCAGTGCTTGGTTTGTTTAGTGGTCTGGGAAAACTTCACTGATCTGAAAGGTAGGTGGGGATTACTGTGACTTCCATAGGCTTCACTTTCCAAGGCACTGTTGATCACTTACTGGGGTAGAGATAAGCATTTCTTTTTTTTAAAAAAATAAAGGTAATTCCCATTCAGAGACGTGAGTGAAATGAAATGGTATTTTCTGCTGTTGCATTTGGATTGTAAAAGGAAAAGGTATGAAAGCTTGACAAAGACTGAAATTCTCTGAGCTCATTTGCTTGCCATCTCCTGTGAGGTCTGAAGCTGACTTTTGGTTCCTCAGACACTCTAGAGTATGTCAATCCAGGAAAAGCATATTTGAAAACTGTTCTACTTTCCTTTTATAAATGAACTCTGTTTTATGCTGAACTGTTTGGAGTAAGCTCTTAGCCAGTGCATATGCCAGCCCTCAGCTTCTGAGTATGAAGCACATAATCAGAAATCCCTGAACTGAACTAACATTCCATCCTGGGGCCACTGGCAGATAAAAATGGTGAGCTTGAAATTTTCTGATTCCATATGAACATCATAGAAGGTTGAAGCTTAGAACTCTTAAGCTACGGATGAAGTATATGGATTAAAGAGCATGAATGATATTGAGAAGTAGACTGGGTTTAATGCTGCCTTCAAAAAGCTTCGAACAATTCTGGAGATCTGTGCCTTCCCTGACATTATGGAGTGCTCCCAGGAGCATCCAGAAGAGCAACATGATCCCCAGATCCATGTGTATCCTGTACAGCTCAATATCTTGAAGGCAACAGGAACTCTGCATAAGCACCTAAAAAAGTATTTGCAAAGGTACAAAGCCACTAGGTGAGATCAGGCACATCCCTGTGAGAGCAGCCAGTGCCCATACTTCATGGTGTGAATCTGATTGAATGTGCGTGGGCTGCAGGATGTCCTAGAAATGTCCTTCACACTGTAGTGTAGTTGTACCCCTTTGATCTTTCTTAAATTTTTACGCACCTAGATTGTATTTTCTAACTTCAACCAAGAGTTTGGCCTTGAAAACTCACAGAATCATTTTCTCAGCCATCAAAATGAGTTCATACATCTATGTTATCCATTATTTTAAAATAGAGTGTGCATGTCAAAGTAGTTGAATGACTACTGGGCACAAATTTGAACTCTGGCTGATAACCATAGTATTTATTTTGATATTTTCCTGCTTCCAAGTCTGTGCACTCTGGTGAAGTCCTGACCCCTTCATAAAAACCCAGAGGACAGGTTTAATATTGTCAGTGGGAGGGTATAAGCCCCTGACATTTGAAAAAAATATGTGGGCTTTTTTCAGCTAAGCCTCCAACTGAAAGCTTATTGATAGGAAAGAGATAGGTGGAACTTAGCCACTTCTGTTACAAATGTCAAGGTTCTTGAAAGATTTGAATAACAAGAGGTGCTGGAAAGCATGGCAACCAAATCCTCATCTCCTGAAACTAAGCTTCTCACTTCTGTGACATACGTGGCCTCTTCTAACCCAGCGTCTGGGAATTTGAGACTTAACCTTTGGTCTACCACATGTTGGTGTAGAATATAGCTGCTGCAAAATAAGACCAACCTACAAATGGGGAAAAGATCTATTTTTAAAAGAAAAATCCCATCCCCCTCATTCTTTCTTAGCACAGCCTTTTTTAGAACCAAATTTCAGTCTGGCCACTAAATACTGCATGGGCTGTGTTTCTTGCTCCAGACAGGCAGGAATGTTTTGCTGTTTGTCCTAACAGCCAGCATGCATACCTCTGCTGGAAGCATCTACTCATCATACACCAGCATGCAGTTCATGTTCTCATTCTTCACATCAGGAAAGCTCTGTCTCAGTTTGTTTAAATAGTAGACCATACGTGAACTGAAATATTATGGTAATTAACAGTTCATCAGAGTAACAAAGAATTTCAAATTTCATTGCTTAGTTTTGTAAGGGCCTAAATAGATAATGACTTCCTGATAGTCTTTGTAGTCTGTATCAACTTCCTATTTGGTCTGCACTGCTGAGAGACAGGGTGGAGATGCCAAACATTGGAATGCCCTTCATTCACAGTTTGTGCAGTATATGTTGGAACGTGGTCAAAGCAATAGAGAGACACTACTATCACTGTCCTGTAAGGTCCCTTAACTTGTGGGGACCTACAATGCTCCAAGAAGCTACCTGCTTCTTCTCAGTACTGTTACTGTAAGGTATGAGGAGGTGGCTGTACCAGCATAACAGTATTTTTACATGCCATAATACCTGACTTGTTTGCAGTGTTGCTGGGTAACGTATCTTTTGTATTATTAATGAAGTATATCATACCCTCAGCACAAGATATGTTCCTTGAGTTTTTAGTGTAACTCTTAGAGGTGAATTCCAACAACATGCATTTTCCAACTTGCTCACAAATAAAGTTCATAGTCTTTAATATCAAAACTCATGCTGCTTTCTGGAAATTTGAGATATTGGCATGGAAATACCACAAAGCAGCAAGGTTCACTTCTGACCTGCTGTTCAACCCCTGCCTGCTACAGATGGCTTTGACTTAAAGTGGCTTTATCTAGCTCATCTCTTTCTTCAACAGCTGACTCTCTGGGACTCCCATGCACTTTCCAGTTTCTCCTACCTGCCTCATTGACGGCAGGAGATGGGATGCAACAGTGAACCTGCACAGAGACAGATTCCTCTGGCTTCACTTTCTTTTCCCCCAGTCTTGGAGGCTTGCTGCTTTCCCACACTACATGAACAGATCTGTCTCCTCTTCCCAAATTGTCCCTCTTTTTTGCTTGCAAAGAGCAGCTTCTGCCTAGCTCTTGGAGGCCTCAGCAACTGCAGATAGGTGCCAAGCATTGGTACTGAAGTGTACAAGGTACTTGTGTTTTGGGCTCCCATTCAGAGCAAGTTTCTGTCTCTGCAAAATGCACTGCTAATGTGCTGGATTTCACCCTCATGCATATCATATAAAGTAAAATGAAAGCAAGGGGTGACGGCTTTGCTCACTCCCTCTCATGTGGACAAGTGTTCTTGGAGTGGCTGGGCCTGCTCTCCAACAGAATGACCTAATTCTGCATACATCCGTATTGATCTGATCTACATCCCCATCAGTTCAGCCCTCATTAATGCAGCTGGGTGCAGAAAGCTTTCAGGGGAAATAGATGAAGAGAAAGAACAATATATGCTATCCTATTAGAGTAGGAGTGGAATTAGATTATTTTTATGCACTTCAGTTGAAGCCTACTCAGTGATATTTTTAAAAGGCTGCTTGCGAAGGCCTTTATTCCTTCCTTCCCTCCTTCCCTCCCTCCCTCAGCTGCTGCAGCCATGGAGATGGGGCTGCTGAGCGGGGGTGCCTCCCGCATGCTGCAGGCTGCCAACATCCAGCCTCTGCCACAGGCACACAGCAAAGCCCTCCTTGCTGTCAGGCAGGTTTGCATCCTGTTTTGACATAGTGGTTCAGGCCAGTGGTTTCTTCCCCTGGGGATACAGGTCACTGTGAAGGCCCAGGGTACAGGTCCTCTTTTAATTACACTGTTGTAACGACATTTCTCTGGTGAAGTCATTCCCAGTTTTAATCTATGCAAATGAAAGAGAGCACAAGTGCTGAACTAATTTCACATACTCCTCTCTGTAGATTACACTGTAGCAGACGTATGATGGTCCGCAGAGGAGGAGAGACTTTCTTGCACATCTCCACAGACTCTTGAGAAGCTGTATTTTCTCACCAACTGCTTTGGGAGGAAAAAAGCATGCCCGTTCATGTTATGTTTCTGATAAAAATCAGAACTGCTGGTTTGTTTACGTTAGAGAAGATATTAGCGTGTAGAGCAGCTCTTGATGAGCATGAAAAGTTAATGAGATTGTTTTGTGCTAGAGGCAGTGACAGCCATACACTCCCAACTGGTATGGACACTGCATGCTTTCCAGTCAAAGAAAAAACACGTAAGAGATTCATGATAGGGTGATGTGAAAGTTCTATGGGTGTTTAGCTGAGAGCATACCCTAGATGTACAGGATAACACCATCATGCATTTTTAAAACTGGTAGGTGAAGCCACAAAGAATTGTGCTTTGAGATTCAGTGCAGAACATTACTGTATGCTGATCTCACTTGATTTTATCCAAAGTCACTGTTCTTTCTCCACACAAGCACTGTCTCTGACCATCACTGCTTCCATTGTACAACTGCTGGATTGCAGCTGAACACAGCAGTAGGATATGTAATGAATAGAAAATAGACTGCAATTAGGGAGATGCAAACTATTTACAAATATTTGGTTTGGCCGCAATGCAGGAGTTATTTTCTTGCATGATATTCATGTCCTGATAGAAACAGCCTTGGTTTTATCACCTTGCTTCTAGCTGCAATAGGAGAATATAACAAAGATGGTGAAAGAGTGTAATTTATATAAAGAAGACTTTTATAAAACAAAACTGGAGAAAAACCTGAGGGGAACTGTTACTCAGTTCCAACACACAGCTGTACTCAAAGAAGAGCAAAAATGAAATAGAGAACAAAGATTTTTGAGTGCCCTGTTGTAGCTGCCATTTTGTAGCTACATGTATCAGAAAAGTAAGAGCTCTGATGCATATTCCTGTCCATCTCTTGGGAATTTGCTTTGCATGGTTAGTGATTCCAGTCTGCAGTTGCCACGAGGGATACCTGACCCCTCAATCACACTGATTCCCTCCCCATGTGGGTGCACAATTATTAATAGAAATAAACTGTTCCAGGACAGAAGAAAGGAAGGAATGAAAGTTCTGTCATTCCAGCTTTAAGGAAATGGAAGAGGAGAAATGCATCTTCTATGTTTCTGTATAAATACACTGAAATAGTCTTGAATAATTCGACAATGTTTAGAAATGTAGTGAGATAATTTTTTTTTGCCTAAGCTTCTATTTTTGGCATTGGGGCTTTTCAGTTAACTAAACAACTGGGAAAACGTGTGGTAGGGAGCAGAGAGGAAAGCATTTTGTAGGTGCTGTGATCAATTTACCAACGCAACTGACATGAATGAGCCCTAAGTCCTGCTTGATCTTCTTAATACAATGTAATCCTTAGCTATCTATTTTGACACCTAATGAGCATATACATGTGAGTGCTCTCCCAAAGCATGTATCTGTCTTGCCTTGCTAATCCTATTATCCAGGCTGTGCCTCTGCTAACTCTACTGCTGTGAATGACTCACAGATGTAGCGTCTCTCTGTGCTGCTGTCTCTCTGCAGTGCAATCATAATAATTACTCTCCATCATGAAGAAGGTCTGAAAACAGTAAAATCTTCCTCCTGTTGACATACAGTAAAGTCTGTGAGTGTTTTTAATCGAGGGCATAGTTTCATAGAATCAAAGAATGGTTAGGGTTGGAAAGACTTTTAAGATCATCAAGTTCCAAACCCCCTGCCATGGGCAGGGACACCTCACACTAAACCATGCCACCCAAGGCTCTGTCCAAACTGGCCTTGAACACCACCAGGGATGGAGCTTTCACAACTTTCCTGGGCAACCCATTCCAGGGCCTCACCACCCTAACAGGAAAGAATTTCTTTCTTAGACCCAATCTAAACTTCCCCTGTTTAAGTTTGAACCCATTACCCCTTGTCCTATCACTGCAATCCCTAATGAAATTCCCTAGCATCCTTAATCCCTTCAGATACTGGAAGGCTGCTGTGACATCTCCACGCAGCCTTCTCTTCCCCAGGATGAACAGCCCCAACTCTCTCAGCCTATCTTCATATGGGAGATGCTCCAGTCCCCTGATCATCCTCGTGGCCCTCCTCTGGACTTGTTCCAACAGTTCCATGTCCTTTTTATGTTGAGGACACCAGAACTGCACACAAGACTCCAGGTGAGGTCTCACGAGAGCAGAGTACAAGGGCAGGATCACCTTCTTCAACCTGTTGGTCATGCTCCTTTTGCTGAAGCCCAGGATACGCTCAGCTTTCTGGGCTGCAAGCGCACACTGCAGTCGGCTCATGTTCATGTTCTCATTGACCCTTACCCTCAAGTCCTTCTCTGCAGGGCTGCTCTGAATCTCCTCTTTGCCCAACCTGTAGCTGTGCCTGGGATTGCTCCAACCCAGGTGTAGGACCTTGCACTTGGCATGGTTCAACTTCATGAGGTTGGCATCAGCCCACGTCACAAGTGTGTCAAGGTCCCTCTGGATGGCATTCCTTCCCTCCAACGTATCCACAGAACCACACAGTTTGGTGTCATTGGCAAACTTGCTGAGGGTGCACTCAATCCCACTGTCCATGTCAGCGACAAAGATGTTAAACAAGACCGGTCCCAACACCGATCCCTGAGTGACAACACTCGTCGCTGGCCTTCAGCTGGACATTGAGCCATTGACCACAACTCTTTGCATGTGGCCATCCAGCCAGTTCTTTATCCACCAAGTGGTTCATCTATCAAACTGATGTCTCTTGAGTTTAGAGAGAGGATGTTTTGTGGAAGTGTCAAATGCTTTGTACAAGTCCAGGTAGGCTGGACTAGGTAGTCCAGGTAGTTTGTGAGTCGTGTGTTGAGCTTAAAAGGCTTCTGCAGACCTTTTAATGATATTGATATTCTTGCTATGAAAAGGCAAATGAGCACCGCTCTATTTGATGCAGGTCAGAGTTGGAGCAGTAGGGTGAGGGAAAAGACAGATGATACTTACTTGTAAACAATCAGACAAGGATTTTACCTTGAAGAGAAGCAATCCAGCAACCCTTTCCATAATTCCTGATGTTGCCAGGCTATTCTACTAGAACAGCAGCAGGGTTTTAGTCCTGGTAAATGTTTCACAGCAACAGACTGAGGTAGTGGTTTCTGCACTTCCTCAAGCACAGAGGCAGATTCAGAGATTTGTCCTTCCTAGATAACTTGTTCTGTGAGGGCTGAGCCTTAGTAAAAATTAATCTGTATAAAAACCACAGAGTCAACCATCCTGTGGGGTTTTTTAACACTTTTTATGAAATGTCTTAGCTCAGGAAGCTAAGATGTGGTGATTGCAGCTAAAATCCCTGCATTATTCATATCTAGATGGCTAACAATATCACCATGTAACTAGTTGCATTCACACTAGAGTGAATACCAGGGTGAACTTAGTAGTACTGGCATCAGTGGTATACAGGGTAGCTTTCAGGATCCAGCTGAATCTGTGATAATTCAGAGAGACAACTAACCCCTTTGCAAGACAGAAGACCTCTTAAATAACTATGTGACTGATCCCTCCTCCAGCCCCACTGGGAAGACAAGGCGAGCAAATCTTGGGAAGAGCAGTGTATGTCCTGCTTCTGACTCCAGCAGAGCCCTCCATTTCAGCAGTGACAGGTGGAAACTCAGTGCTCATGAATTTGAGTTAGTGCTGAACATGAATATATCTCTGAATCCATTGGAGTGAAAGCAAGCTTTGACAGCCAGCAGAAATACCATGAGGCCAAAGCATGATATCACTAGGGGAGTGTTAGTGACAGGAAATAGGGATTGTCACAGTGGTGACTGCTATGGCACATCGATAGTTTCATGGAACTTGGTGTCATTTTTGATGATGTACCTGCTATAGGAGTATACTCTTGAGCACAGGGGGAAACAACAATCTTCACTAAAATATTTATACTTGCCAGCAGCTAAGCTACTACAGGAGATATTTGGCTCATGTCTGCCCAGTGCAATGTAAGCTGAGAAGCAGTTCAGTGCCAAGAAAAGATACCAGTTCAGTTATCAGAAGCAGTCCTGGAAACAAGTGTATTTTCTGTGCTTGACCTAACATGCTGAAGTGACTGTGCTGCTCTCTCTTTGCAGCGATAATACCTGATGTTAGTTTGAAAATCTCTGCACTGTGTTCTACCATGCAGGCCTTCACATATCAGCATCTCCCTTTACTGAGATATGGATAAAAATGGTGCCATTTCCACAGCATAGCTGTTTGCACATAACTTAATGTTGAGATGCTGTTTGTTTTGAACACTGAGATGTTCCTGGTCCACTACCGGGAAGCTGCCATGAATCCTCTGAAAGTCTTAGCTTGCTGTTTGGTGAGTACTGAAATTAGGCACTAATATGGTTGTTATGGTAAAACTCACATTTTGCAGTGCTTTTACAAGGAAGAGCACAGTGTGACTAGACAGCAACATTCCCTATAAAGTTTATTCATCTTGTTAGTTAAGCACAGATTGCATCTAACCTGGATTCCTAACATGACAGTAATGCATGGCTTTGATGCTCCTCTGACACTCAACTTTTTCAATTGCTGAGACTTTCTTGGAGCCAAGGGCTAGGAGAGAGACCACCCTGATGGGCAAGTATGAGTTCCTGGGTGCTGTCTAGACAGCAGATGGGGTCTATGCAAATCATATAGAGACTCAAGCTAAAATGTGGTGGCTAACAACTAAGAGGCAGAGAGCAGAAGCGGAAAGACCATCTTCATGTGCTGCCTAGTCTCTACTGCTGATTGTGTGAGCAAGCCTAATCCATTCTGGGGAAAGGCAGACAGGCTAATTCACACTGCCTGTCTGTTGTGGGTAAGCTAATCTCTTTGATTTTGAACTGAAAAAGGAAATAAGTGCCTCTGCTAACTGCTTCACTGATTGGCAATAACTAGCAGCTGAGAATTCAAGCAATAGCCCACATCCAGCCTGTTCTGGTAGAGCTGCAAGGGAGTCTGCCCTAGAGGAGAAGAAATAACTTCTGCAAGGTGAATCTCAGTAATTACAGCTTCATAATAATGGCTTGTGGGGTGTACTTGGTTATGCAGTTGCCGTAAGAATTTATTTAGCATGAGAATTTTATTTAACATAATTTTTTAGAGATCCAGAAGTAATGACATAAATAAGATGATAGTAAAATGCAGGGTTAAAAATTATTGGATTATAGTAAAATACTGACAGCAAGCTCTATTGCACCTACAGATAGGTAAGGTAAAATATTTCCCTAAATTACAGTAAAAACCTTTGTTCTGGTGACATTTATTTCTGGTTATTTTTAGGATTCAATGTGTTCTGAAATTGACAGGACAACAGTAGACATGAAAGAGATTCATTTGTAGGAAAATGGACTATACGATCTTTAGTTATTAGTTATAATGGAGACACAAGAGCTTTCCAGATATCTCTCTCAAGAGGTAAAAATACATGATTCATATTCTGTAAATCTGCCCTGAATAGCCACTAAAAGAAATAACAGGATAGTTGTGTGCAACAGATTTTTTTTTTTCCAAAGAGAAAAAAACATAATTATGTTCACAAAATAAGAATTTTGTGCCTTGTGATAAAACCATGCCAATTCTCCCTTTGTCTTATGATGAAACACATGCTTTAAGATATGGTAGTTTTGTTTATTGTGGAAGCAAATAAATGAGGCTCAAAGTCAGGTAAACAACAAGCAGCTGCATCGAAAGAAAAAAGTCTGGAAGAGGAGCTTAATTAGGAAAGGATAAGCACGGCATTGTATGCCAAACTGGGAGAGACATGCCAAGTACAAGGTTTAGAGAAAGCTTCGATTTCTGCACTCCTCAGGACTGTTAGATCTAGGGCATTAGCTATCTCAGCTATGGAGATAATTATTTCCCATTCAAATGTCTAATCCTTTTCAGAAACTTACAGAGCTGGCCTCAGAAGCCATCCCATGGCAAAGATTTCTTCCCACTATCTGTACCCTGTGAGATGAGTTGTTAAGGTGGGATGATTTTCAATAGCATTAAAATAGGAAATAGAGTGTACCATTTTGCACAGCAAAAATATATAATATTTTTGCATGGCATGTTTGCTTCTGAGAGGTTTTTTTAATACATTTCAAAAAGGATATAAATTTCAAGCAGGTTTCTATTGGTCAGAAACACATGCTGTTTGGTTGGGGTTCTGTTGGTAATGTTTTGAGGTGGTACTCACTTTATCTGCCAAGGTGTTTTACCTTACACAAGTGTGTTTTGTTGCTACAGTTTGGGAAAGTGCTGTTGCCAGACACTGGAGGATGGAGGCATAAGTGATTTTGTTGGAGGAAATGTTAAGAGTCAAGATGGGGATGCAGGGACAGGGATAGCTATTTGTGGTAGTGAGCTGGAAGTTAAAAGGCAAAAAGTTGCATGTGTCTGAGGAGCTGCTGCTTGTTACTGCTGTATGCTGCTGTACAGTGGCTGAAATATAATTTTGCCATCACCAAGATGAGGAGTAGAACTTATGAGAGTATGCTGGGGAGCAGTGCCTGGCCCAGACCAGACACAGCAATTCTGTTCTTGCCACTGCAGCTGCAACACCAAGGGCCTGGTGCAGTACTGCTGTTTCTGTGGATAACCTTTTTGCTGATCTCAAATGCCCTGAAGTCCACTGAATAGAACTCTGTTCAGAGAGAGCACTGCACTGCAGAATTACAGCCTGACTCAGATTTATGTCTAAACTACATTACACTATTTTGGCAGTGCCAGCGGGTCAATCAAGAGAGTATAAATGGGATTCAGCATCTGAAGCTCCTCTAAGAGAACAAGAAGAGCTCTGGCAGCTGAGCAGTAAGTATTTGGGCTGCAGTATTTTCTTTTCTTTATTTCCATTGGCATGTTGTGTAATTTATATGTCAACTTGAGTGTTGTTTTGTAACAGATAAAACATCTACTAACTACGAAGGGAAATAGGTCATGAAGAGACTGAGAGCTGTGCAGGTGGAGAGGATGCTTCAAACATACAGAAAACAGAAATAAAAATGACACAGAATAAATTAAAGAAGGTATTCAATTGCGTGGGAAATGGGAAAGCAGCAACACTGGGACAGCCTTAAGAACAGAAATGCAAGAGAAGAAAGACTGGAAACAAAGGAGTATTATTTTGGTGGCAGAGAGAAAAGGAGAGGGAAATGCAGGGTAGCAAATAATTTGAGAGGAAATTGGCAGCAGGGATTGCTAGCACTAAGGAGAGGCTGTCAGTGATGGGCAAGTGTGTGCTGCTCAAGTTCATTCAAATCCATCATTGCCACAGGAAATAATTTTCTGGACTTAAATATGGTCCAAGCTGTAAAGCTGATAGAGCCTTGATGTCATTGAAGAAGAAGGTCAGTCAGCAGACAACAGAACACAGAGGTCTGTATCTCCTCTGGCAAAATGAACAAAAGGAAAGAGTGTAAAATGTCATTCTACAACTTGACAAAACAGCGAAGGGGTGAAGGATATGTCAGAAAAGCAGTCCAGAAAGAATAGGTTCTTTTGTCTTATCAATACCTTGATTTGTCTTATGTCTGAAACGAAAATTTAGATTCTAGAAATTTTGCTGAATCCAAACTGCTCTAAGCTTATGCTACTGATAGGAAAGATGTAGGAAGCAAGCTTTTCTAAGGAAATGAAGGCTGCTAGTGAGCATTATGCATGTGACCTCTTTGCTATGGAGCCAAAGTCCTGGTGTCAACTTAGGTGGGAATGGCACTACTGAGAAGCAATAGGTTTGGGTTTCCTTGTCTTGAATGCATTTGTGTAACTTTCAGTATCCGGCCTCCAGCCAGTGTGGTAAGAATGGATATTCCTATGAGCATACAATGGAAAATGATGATGGCTAATTGTAATAGGATCTTTACATAACTCTCCACAGATCAGGGTTTTTTTTGTGTTAAGTCACTGCTTAATACAATTTAGAATTCACATGGCATAAAGTGCTGTTTATTTGGAACAAAATTTGGATTTTTGGATTTTTGTTGTATGCCTCATCCTTTCAGAGCCATTCTGTGTGGGTTGCTATTGTTTCTTGTTTAGTTTTAAGGGAAATGTCTGTTTTTATTCAGCTTTCTCCCTGTTCTGTTGGGAATTTCTGATTGACAGCTGCATTCTTTTTGTTGATGAGTATGAATGAAAGATCATCTTAATGCATCAAAGTTAGATACAGATTGAGGGTAGCTCCACCTACATTCAAAACACAGAGCTGTTCAATGAACTCTGTTTCATCAGTGTTGAAAATACTCTATCAGGGTGAATCAGTTTAGAGATGCAAAATTCTAACTATTGCCAGATGAGCACCAGTTAACTTCATACCACTCTGCATCTCTTTCCTCTTCTGATGGGTGAGGTAATTAATTAATTAACTAATCAAAAGTAATGGGCTTAATATACTTAGACTCATGGCCTGGGTCATGGAATATGCAACTTGATCTCTTTTTAAAGTATATAAGACAACTCATACCATCTGAGAGATGGAAGGTTGAAGTCCATGGCTTCATGTCATTCATGTAGAATGGGAGGCATAGCAGAGGAAGAGCAAAAAGGAGGTGATACTTTAGTACATTTAACCATGTTCTTTTCAAAACCAATTCTTTATTTGGAGCAAGAAAGTTATTGTCCTATTCAGGATTTTAAAACTGTGACCCTTCAATTTTCCCAGGATGGTTTTGAAGACTTTCTGGACAGGCTTTATTATGCACTTTCTTCTGAGCCATTCAACGTTTCTTGCACATTGAGGTTTCATTTTGAATGTAATTTCGTTTCTGCGTTTAGAGCAGAACAATTTTATAAGTACAGGATACATTATAGAACTGAATTAAATATTTCAGCTCTTCAGTTTTCTAACTTCTTTCTAGAAGCCATGTATACTTTGTTGATCTCGACATTTACTGGCATGGGGCCTGTGTTCTTTAGATCATAGAAATAATAGATTCCTGACTCCCACACCTTCTTTTGGGGAAGGCATATTTTTCTTTTAACCTGCAGTTCCCTAGCTTTGAAAGAATAGCTCATTGACATGACCCATACTGAATAAATAAAATTAAGAAAATATTCTTTCTGCACTTTCTGAGGAGGCTGAATTTGTCCGAAGTCATATTATCACTTCAGCACACTGGCTCTAGCTCCAGTGTCTTTTTCTTTGCTTGATTGTAGTTATTTTTTGGTTTTGGTTTGTGGTTGTTTGGTTTGGGTTTTTTTGGTTGTTTGGTTGATTGGTTGGGATGTTTTGTGTGTGTGTTTTTTGGGCTTTTTTTTTTTTGTTTTGTTTTTTTACTTTTTCTTAAATTTTAGTTGCAATTATTTAAAAATGCTAACGTAGATTTTNCAGTGAATGTGGTTGAATTAATGGAAAAGCTCTTTTTTTCTTCTTCTTCTTTTCTTTCTTTTTTATTTTTTTTTTGTTTTGTTTTTTTACTTTCTCTAAAATATTAGTAGCAATTATGTAAAAATGCTAAGGTAGATTTTCCTTAGACAGAAGTCATCCACCTTTTTTTCTGCCTTAATATTCGTTCAAAACACACTGTTCTTACACTACTTTAAGCTACAGGTGAAAAATACAACTGTCTGCACAGTACTCCTCTTAGATATAGCAATCTGTTGATGGTTAACTTAGTTAAAGTGAACTGTCCCAATAGCAGTCAATTTTAGAGTTCAGCTGTTAGATATCAAATTGATGTTGTTTTGTTCCAGGAGATCATAGAATCATAGAATAGTTAGGGTTGGAAAGGACCTTAAGATCATCTAGTTCTAACCCCCCTGCCATAAGCAGGGACACCTCACGTTAAACTGTGACACCCAAGGTTTCATCCAACCTGGCCTTGAACACCGCCAGGGATGGAGCACTCACAACTTCCTTGGGCAACCCATTCCAGTTCCTCACCACCCTAACAGGAAAGAATTTCTTCCTTATATCCAATCCTGCCTGACCAATTTGGTGGCCTTCTATGATGAGGCCATGGAACTGATGGACAGGGGTAGAGCTGTTGATGTCACCTACCTGGACTTGTGCAAAGTGTTCGACACTGTCCCACAAGACATCCTTGTCTCTAAATTGGAGAGACATCAATTTGATAGGTGAAGCACTCGGTGGATAGAGATCTGGCTGGATGGCCACATGCAAAGAGTTGTGGTCAATGGCTCAGTGTCCGGATGGAAGCCAGTGACGAGTGGTGTCCCTCAGGGATCGGTGTTGGGACCGGTCTTCTTCAACATCTTTGTCAGTGACATGGACAGTGGGATTGAGTGCACCCCCAGCAAGTTTGCCAATGACACCGAGCTGTGTGGTTCTGTGGATACGCTGGAGGGAAGGAATGCCATCCAGAGGGACCTTGACACACTTGTGAGGTGTAGTGAAATTTCCTATTGTAAAATTATGCTCCTTGAATGCTGTGCTTTCCCACTCTCACTGTTTAATATGAGACAATACTTTCTTTCTGATGTTTTTAGTAGGCTGAAAACCCTGTTCTGTGGAGAATATTTTCTCCACATCTGCAATCTCACACTGAGGAAAGAGTTGCACCCTTTGGACTCACTGAAAACCGATGTCCCTTGGAAGTTCCTCTTAAAGCACTGCCACAGATTTCTCCAATCCCATGAAATAGAAGAAGGCTGTAACTATTCACAGGACACATTGTCGCATCATTATCAGAAACAGAAACAAAGGAGCTAGTGGGTGTGTGCTGGGGGATAGAGATATCTTTTCACTGGGATTTATTTTGCTGAAACATACTCAGCACTGACCATTTCCATTTCTATGGGGTGATGAATGTAGTGTGTGAGTGAATAACCTTGTCCTTGGGCCAGGCAGCTCTCATCATTGAGTAAAATGACACAGAACACTTGAGCAAGTTTTGAGGGTTTTTTGCACTCTCTTAACACTTTGCATATTTCAGAAAAAAACAAAAACTAAACCCCAAAATACCCACCCACCCAAATAAAAAACAAGAGATGGTGGATCTGAGAGAAATAAACCACTTCCTCCCCACTGTGAGGAACACATATAGCACAGAAATGGGCATAGAAAACAAGGATGGAGTATGCCTGGGCCACCCAAAAAGTGACTGAATTTACTACATCATGGAGATGTGTGGCCCAGGCAGTTTCTTAATGCAGTGTGAACACAGGAATTTTTCATAAGTTTCTCTTGCACCTCTTCTGTCTGTCATGTCTATCAGGAGCTCCATCTTACCCCATCACATTAATGTATCTATATGTATGCCTATCCAGGAGAACAGTTTTTGAAGAATAGTTTGGTTAAGTGGCAGCAGGGCTGTGAGTGCATTTCTAGTTGTGATCTTTGTGGGCTCTCTTTGTGTGAGGGACTAGTTGTGTTATTTAGCTTTGAGCTGTGGTAAGCCAAGCTGAACATAAGTTTTGTGATTTGTTCTGAAAATAGGTAGTTCCACATTCATTGTCCTTCTTGCAAAAGCCAGTTCTGTAAGGTGCAATGAGTGCCAAACTCAGCCTTGGACATCTACCACACTGAGCTTTGCTAGCTTAGTTCTTTACCAGTGTCTGAGGAGCTTTCAGTATTGTGTGAGTCTCTAGATCACAAAAAGAAACAGACCATTGAAACAAGCAGCAGATTGTTGACATAAACATAAAAGATAAGGCAGCTAAGCCAATGAAGGGGCAGAATGAAAGGGAACTACAGAGAAGTCTGTTTCTTCTTTCATATTGTCTAAAACTTGTGCCATCAGCCTTCCTTCACATTAACTGCTTTCTTTGCTGCTTCATACTTAATTCTATTTCTGTTCTCTTTTCAAATCAACTGCCAAAATCTTCATGAATGCAGTAACCTTAAAATGCAGTTTCCATTTAAGCACTGCTTGTGATTTTTGAGTGCTCCATTCTGGTGAGTGCTCACTGTTCTTTATGTAACAAAAATTTCCTTGCACATTAGCAATAAAGGTCAAGAAAAAGATGCATAAAACTAGGTGGAAATACAATACTAGTAAGAAGATTCTCTCCTGAGGGAAGATGGGGAAATGCTGCCAGTATTATGTTCAGATATGAATTCAGCTTTAGACTGGACTATGGGTGTCTGCTGAGTTCAAAGAGCTAGTTGTAGGGAGGAGGAATGGATGAAAGACCTATCAGGAGCTGGAATCAGGAAGACACTCATAGTGTTGGGGCTGCTCCTTTTTCTATCTTTCCTCTATCAAATACAAATGCAACACCAGTGAAAATCTGGTACCTTTGCTATTCTCTAGGTATCATACTCATTTTATTTGACCTGTATTTAGATTTTAATTTTGCTCCTAATGTTTCTGGCTAGAAGGGAAGGGTATAGGCCTTGAAAGTGTGGTCTGGCTTCCCAGCTCTACTAGCTGGCCTGTTTAAAAAACATTCTCCCCCTCCCACCGACCTCTCACATACATGTCCTCAGACTGTCACAGCTGCTGCAAACACACAATTACCATTCTGACAGACAAGGCAAGTTTTTACCAGTCACTCCTTGGTGACCTTCACTTTTAATAACCTGGAAAATGACGCAGGAGATAAGAGGTTACAATTACTGTAAGATACCCAAATAAAGCCTACTATTATCCTATTGCACTGTTCAAATGGTGTAGCAAAAGGATTTATGGTACATTTGCACAGTAGACAAACAGGAGAATACAAATGGAAACTGTGGCATGATAATGAGCAAAAAAATTTTTTTACTCCTGTTATGCCAAACTTAGTATGAAGAGTAGCTCAAAAATTGCACACAAAACCAATTAAATGAACTATAAAATGTTCCTCTGGATTCTTCATTGTATTGTTTACTTCTGAAGATTTGATTGAACTTCTTCCTTTTTGCAGATTCATCTCAGTCAGAGTTTTGTTCCAGCCTTACAATTCACGTGTAAGTTACCAAGAGAGGCAAAATGCCTGTGTTTCCATGGGATGAAGAGAAAGTTCTGGGCTCATTTTCTAGAAAGAATGTAAATAGACTTTTTAACACTGTACTTTTTTTTGTTCCCATCAAACCTTGTCCTTTAAATGACCTTTGAGAATCCTCCCACTGATCAGCTAGGCACCTAATTAACATTTCTAAAATTCTGGGCAAAAGATGCAAGGAATATTGAGTGTTCCTGAGGGTGGGTTTGGAAACACCACATTTGAGAAAGCCAAAAAGGTGTTAGCTGTCTCTCTGTTACAGTTGTACTCCTATTAGCATCATTCAGAAACCCAGCACCTTCAGTATATGTACTGGAATAGCATAAACCCCCAGAATATGAGGGGCAGTTGCCTAGTTACTTGTGATTTTAGCCCTGTTTCAGGTGAAATATATCAAGATGCAAATGACAGCAGTGGTGACATTGATAAAACTCTCTTGAACATAGAATCCACAAAAATGAATGTTTTGCTTTCATCTGTGGTAATTTTCATCTTATGACCGAAGAGATGCACATAATAGTCTTAATTCGTGTAAGTCTAGACAAATTATGGGCACAAGATAGTGTAGTTATTCCTCATTTTATCTGATTTCTCAGACTGTTTCCTAAGAAAAATATGTAATGAAGGTTATTTCTGTAAGAGTGGAGAGGAGCCTATCTTTTACTATGGCATGCTCTATTTCTCAGTAAAGTCAAAAGTATTTCACGCTTTTTTGTTTTGACCGAGGCATGACAACTAATCTGTGGTATGTAGCAGTCAGACAACCAGCTTGTTATATGCCTATCACTTCACTATAGAGCATGCCTGGCAACACAGATACCTTGACTGCAAAGTATCACAGGGGATATTTCTCAGGAATGCAATACTTCTGCCCCATCTTTAACTTAAGACTGCAACAGCTGCAAGTAGTGCAAAAGATATACAAATACACATCAGAAATACTTTAGTAAAGTAACTAAGCCTATAAATGAAGGTCAGTCTATTATTAACAGCAGTTAGCTGTTAAAGATACGGAAATAGTCGTGCTTCTTTCTAACTAACTCAAAACCTACATTAAGTTCAAAGTTCTTGAATGATCCTACAATCCATATCTCAGTCTTCCAAGCCACAGGTCAGTAAAAGGAAAACTAGAAGGGTCAGTATATAGTGAAGCATAAAATAATGTGCTAAGCAGCAATACTGATCTTGTTCTCCATGTGGTTGAAGAACATCTCTTTTATCGCAGAGAGTGCCGCCGCTGTGCTGGCTCCTAAATAACTTGACTTTTGATCAGATTTGTACAGACCTTCTAATGGAAGAAGGGATTTCCAGTCTCATTGACCATATGCCCACCTGTCTAATTTTTCTCCCCCTCTCCACCCCAGTAACTGTTCACAGATTTCAAGCGAGTGCAGTACAAGAAGACATCTGAAAAGCGAGCAAGGGCAATCCTACCAGTTTTTGAAACTCAGGCCCTGGCTGGAAAACAATCAAGTGAGTACCTCATGGAGGGAGTGGTGGGCAGAGCCTCACTGGTTTATACTGCTCTGACAGTGTTGTCTGGGTTACAACACCTGCTGCCCTTCATGGCATGAAGGACAAGGTGGAGGAGGAGTGGGTTGTAGGGAACAGAGTTTTCTTTCAAGGAAACTGGTTGAGGGGGGGGGCTATGGGGCAACGAATACTAATCCTTAGAAGATGAAGCTTGCTTAGTTCTAGTTTTCACAGCACAGCTCATTTCATTTCCTGAAATCATTTTAGATGATGGATATACTTTCTGCTTTAATTTAGCTCGTATTTTCTCAGCTTTGTGTACTGTAAGCCTTTTGAATCTGCTTTGAATGTAACTTTGATTACATCAAAAGTAAGTCCTTAGAAGTAAAACTTGGATTATACAGGAACATATTTGTGAAAAATGCATTTACATTGCAGGAAAGCAAAATACAGCTGCACACAGATAGGGTCGTTCCTTATTTCAGCTGTAATTTCCAGGGTTTCACTGGCTGTTACATGTATAGCTAGTTAATGGCAGTGTTCTTTCATCATGGCTAAAGGGAAGTTTGACTCAAAGCTTATGAACTAGGATGACTCTTTATTTTAATTACAGGGAAAATAATGCAAGGAACCGAGAGACATTTCTGTGTCTTCATCAGGCTGCTAGCTCTCACTCATACTTGCAGGTATATGGCTTCAAATGAATGCTCTAATCTTTTAAAGGGCTTGTTACTCACACACCAATCAGCAACATAACAGAGAGTATAAAACTGTCATTGAAAATCACCCATAAAAGGCAATACTGATAGGAAATTGAATTTTTCATGAGCTTTCCCTCCAAATAAATGAGAAACCCTTGGCTTTGTGTAGATGTGCAAACCACTCACTTGACATGCTAAACTTCTGTCCTGGTTCTGGTAGGATTTGCTTTGTACGTAAACTGCAGCAGGCCAACAGTCTCACGAAATACTGGCTGAAGGTAGTAGTTTTAGCTCGCTGGAGATCTAATTCTGTTACTCTCTAGAGGGTCCTGGAAGAAGACCAAGTACATACCAGCTATGATTACTATATGTAGTCAAGCTGCAAGTGGCAAGCTGGCAAGCAGGTTGGACACATGTTGTCCTGACCCCCATGCAGCAGAAGACTATCACTGTCTACTTCCTGGTGCTTTGTCACATGTATGAACCAGTTCTTGGGGAGAACAAGTATCCTTGTTGCTAGTGATTTACTTAGCTCAGTAGATTTTTCTTGACCATAATGAAAGGCACCAGCAGGTACTCTGCCTGGCCTTTCACCAGGTTTATCCCACTTAGCCATCTGACTTCAGCAAGCAACCTCCCCTATTTCTTACCAATGTCAGAAAAGTGCTGTTGCTTGGAAATGTTGCAAAGCAAGAAAGAAATGTTGAGTCAAAAGCATTATTACCATCCGTATTTTGTAAAGGGTGATATGAGGAGCAGAGGGGTCAAAATACCAATCTAAGGAAGCACATAGCATCTCTACCTGTTTTGCCACACTGTGTTCCTGGGGAGGGACTCAAAACTCAGCTCTGGACACCCAGCAGAGTACCGCATCTCCCAGCCATGGCATACATGCCAGTTCTCTTGGCAGGGCACAGGGGTGACCAGGTCTTACCCTAATATTGCAAAGCGACATGGATTTGTTATCCATCAGTGCCCCACAATTGGGAAGTTTTCCTCCAACAGATACAGCTGTCAATATTCAGGTCAGTTCAGTAGAGAAATGCCCTACAGATAGACCTGTCAGCACCTTGGTCAAGGGGATCCTGTCAGGTTTAAAATGACCAAGCATGCTTTGGATGGCAGCGTGGGAAGTAAGTCCTGCTACATCTTTTTAAGAATGCAATTCAGTTTTCAGCTCTAGACCTAAAGCCAAGACCCAAACATGGTTTCAAGTGCCTCTCTTTGTTGCATGAACTTTCCTCACCGGCCTTTCTTCCTTCACACAAGCTCTGCCTGTACCTGAAAGGTGCAACTGCTGGGGTGTCAGACCTGCTCACTGAGAAGCACTAAGATTAACATGAAGCAATGATGCCATCAGAGTGGAACATCTAGAGCTGGCCTCCTGACAGCAAGGCCTTGGGCATCTTGTTAACTCCCTTTCTGTCCTGTTGGTTTCCTGCTAGTAAGTTTTAAACCTGCTGGTCAGGTGCATCCAGGTTTGGAAAAGGAGCAGAAGTCTTGGAGATAAATAAATTCTTTGAATTTTTGTGGAAATGAGTAGTCTGAAAGAGAAGAAAAGAAAAAGTGTGATGATCTAGGAGATAAAAAATAAGTTGTCCCCTTAAACACTTGGCAGTAGCCTGTTAGCAGGGCAGTGAGCTACTCCAGCTGGTGTGCAATGATGTGTGGCCAGGACAAGCCCTTAGTGAGGATGCACACAAGTAGGAGTACCTGGTTTGCTTTGGTAGTAGATGCAGATTTAGGAGACAAAAGCCACAGACCTGAAGGAAAACAGACTAAAGACTTAAGTAAAAAACAACAACAACAAAAAAACCAAACCCAGAACTAATGGCAAAATGACATGCTGAGCTTTTATTTTTGTTGCTGGCATCTCCCATGACCACTAATAGGATTTTGGTGTTTTCTTTGTGGTGGTAAATCTGCTTCACTAAGTCTCTGTGGCAATTGTTTTTATCTTCTCCCTTCACCTCTATTTCTTTTGGCCGTATTCTTAGGGATTTACTTCTCAGTATCCACCAAAATACAAAAGGCAGTCTGAACCCTTACTGAAGAAAACCACCTGCATACAATAATCACCATTATAAATGTGACTTTTGCCATAATTTACCCAAATTTGAGAAGCTGCCATTTTTTATTTCCTCTTCGCAAAGCTGGAGTATATAAAAGGAGGAAATAATTAAAGGAAGTAAATAATGATGTCTTATAAACAGCCATAAAGCAACCCTTGCAAATGCCAACTTTTCAAGTGACTTCTGTATGGTGTGTGTATTTATAACATCTTCCCTTCTATTAGCTGTTACCATGGCACACAATGTAGTACCTGCCTGCCAAACGTTTCTTAGGACAATAAAATACAACGTAATCTCATCACAATCTGTAGGTCATCCAATTCAGCTTGCTTCTAAAATGCTTTGCAAAACTCAATAGTCATCCTTGATTTACAACCTAGAAAGTGGCAGAGGGAGAAAAGAAATTAATTCTCAAGGGAAGGGTGTGCAGATAAGCTCCTAAAGCCGAGCTCCGTGGGACTTGGCGGAACAAAGGGCTGTGGCTCCAGATGGCTTGGGCAGGCGAGCCGGCGGTGGCTGGTTCAACAAGGGGAGATTGTGCTTTGGCACAGAAAGGAGGCTGGTACCGCGTGAACAGGAGGAGCAGGGTGAGGACAAGCATAGCAGAGCCCAGCATGTAAGGAAAGCAAGTCCTTGAAGGGTTTAAATGTGCGGATGGATGGGGATTTTGGTACTGATCTGGAAATGAAAGGGGGACACTAGTGGACAAGCTGGAGATGTAGACACTGCAGGGGGGAAAGGAGAGGAGGAAGGCTGGAAATGAGGTTTATGAAACTGGAAAGTATAACCAAGACTCCCACGTATCCAAACCAAGCAACCAGATAACTTGCAGAGGGACATGAATGCTTCCATAAATGACAGATAGCTGTGGCAGAAAATAAAGACATGAACTGGAAGTTGTTATTATAACTTGCAGCAGCAATGACTGTCACATTATATATAGCATAGGCTAAATGTGCCTTAGGGCAACAAGGAAGTATTTTCTTACTCACACAAGGAATGGTCTCAGTGCGAGTCGGGTGTTGCCATCAGCTGAGCAGGGAAAGAAGGGGGCTATGATGCAGAACTTGCAGACTTTCTTATGAGCCTGACACCTGCTTCCTTGACCAGCTGGCTGGAAAAACACATTTCAGTGGGTTTTTTTTTTTTCTCAGATGAGGAAGGAAGTCCATACTACTTCACTTTCCCAGGGGAAATCACTACTGGCAGAATCTCTATCAACAGAATGCTTTAGCAACATATTAAACAAGAAAATGTCCTGACGCCAGAAATCTTCTGGATTGAAAGGGAAGGTATAACCATAGGTCTCTCTTTAATAAAAGTAAGGATTTTTTCTCTCATAAAATGCGCTGGCAGTAGAGATTTTGGAAGAGGAAAAAAAAAAAAATATTTTTAAAGAACCTCCTTAGGCATTAACTTAGACCAGATCATATTTCTTCTTGAACCCATGCCAGCAGATTATTCAGAAATACACTTCATCAGCCACAGACTTTTGTCAACCGGTTACCAGGTTTTCAACAGTGAAAATCTATTGAGGAACGTTTGGGACTTTGAACACTGGAGGAAAATCAAAAAGCAAGTTAGGACAAATCTGGTGGTCTGCAGTGATGGAGCTGCGGCTGCACAGAGGCTGTAGGATTTGCTCTCTTGTTTGTGGAGTCCACAGCAGCAGCAGCTGCCAGTGCCGCTCACTTGAGAGCTGTGCTCCGTGCCAGGGCTCCCTCTATCAATTCCTGGCTTCAGATATATAGAAATAGACTGTGAAAAATCAGTCTGGTGTGAGAGGCAAACAGCCTTTTTTTAAACATTATTTTCTTCTTTTAAGGCTGACTTCCTCTGACTTCAGTATAAAGCACTGCAATATTCCCATGAACAGAAGTTAGCAAACAGCCATCATTATAGGTATAGGAAAGCTATGATTCCCTCCTCTTTCTTGCTTCTTTTTTGATTTATTTCACTCCTTCCCCCAGATCAACTGTTGTTGCCCTGGAGTAGAAGAGGATGTAGGGGCTTTCTGCAGAAAGCTGTTGTACTGTGGGCAGGAAGGCCAGGAGAATGGTTGAGCCATCAGTTTGTGCAGGCAGGCACAGCTTGCCCTTGGAGTTTTCCTGTAGTGTTATCTGCCCTATTGCTTTTTTATTGCATTGGTGTTATTGTATGGGGTTTTATTATATTGGTGTTATCAGCTGCGTTATATTTTAGGTTGGAGTAGGAGTAGACAGAGCTTGCTTTGCCAGTACTATAGTACATAAACAGACAGTCTCGAAAAAAGGCTTATTTCCATGTAATGTGGACAGAGCTCATGCGGGATACTCTTACTTAGACCACAGCAGTGAATGGCTTGCTTTGTTAAGAAACCAAGATATCTAGAGTTTCTACTGACAACTATTAAATGATGTTTTCTTTGCTTAAGCACAGAAAATCTTATCTCCTCCATTACCATAATAACTGTACATGTTACAGAAATTAACAGGCTTAAGAGTGTCCTTCAAATGTAAGGCATATTTATTTTTCTTTTATAGCTGAGATTCTGAGGCAATAGGAACAATGTGGCTCAAGGTCACTAAAGAGGCAATGAGGCCCTGAATACTTTACCACAGCTTCATGACTTAATCTGGCAGCTCTGTGAAGTCCTGCCTTGGATCACACCAAATCTGGGTAGAAAACTCCAGGTTTAGGGAATCCCACTGAGCATCCCCCCTAGGAACACTCTTGTCAGAGTGGCCATGACTTACAAACACATCCCAGAAAATAGGTCAGCACAGCCTTTATCTCCACACTAGAACATAGAATCATAGAATAGTTAGGGTTGGAAAGGACCTTAGGATCATCTAGATCCAGCCCCCCTGCCATCAGGGACACCTCACACTAAACCACGTCATGCAAGGCTTCGTCAAACCTGGCCTTGAACACTGCCAGGGATGAAGCATTCGCAATCTCCCTGGACAACCCATTCCAGTGCCTCACCACCCTAACAGGGAAGAATTTCTTCCTTAGATCCAATCTAAACCTCCCCTGTTTAAGTTTGAACCTGTTACCCCTTGTCCTGTCACTACAGTCCCTAATGAAGAGTCCTTCCTCAGCATCCCTATAGGCCCCCTTCAGATACTGGAANTTAAGTTTGATTACCCCTTGTCCTGTCACTACAGTCCCTAATGAAGAGTCCTTCCTCAGCATCCCTATAGGCCCCCTTCAGATACTGGAAGGATGCTAGGAGGTCTCCATGCAGCCTTCTCTTCTCCAGGATGAACAGACCCAACTTTCTCAGCCTATCTTCATATGGGAGATGCTCCAGTCCCCTGATCATCCTCGTGGCCCTCCTCTGGACTTGTTCCAACAGCTCCATGTCCTTTTTATGTTGAGGACACCTGAACTGCACACAATACTCCAGGTGAGGTCTCACGAGAGCAGAGTAGAAGGGCAGGATCACCTTCTTCAACGTGTTGGTCACGCTCCTTTTGATGCAGCTCAGGATACAGTTGGTTTTCTGGGCTGCAAGTGCACACTGAATCCAGCTCATGTTCATGTTCTCATTGACCCTTACCCTCAAGTCCTTCTCTGCAGGGCTGCTCTGAATCTCTTCTCTGCCCAACCTGTAGCTGTGCCTGGGATTGCTCCAACCCAGGTGTAGGACCTTGCACTTGGCATGGCTCAACTTCATGAGGTTGGCATCAGCCCACCTCACAAGTGTGTCAAGGTCCCTCTGGATGGCATTCCTTCCCTCCAGCGTATCCACAGAACCACACAGCTTGGTGTTATCGGCAAACTTGCTGAGGTGCACTCAATCCCACTGTCCATGTCAGTGACAAAGATGTTGAACAAGACCAGTCCCAACACCGATCCCTGAGGGACACCACTCATTACTGGCTTCCATCCGGACACTGAGCCATTGACCACAACTCTTTGCGTGCTGCCATCCAGCCAGTTCTTTATCCACCGAATGGTCCACCTATCAAACTGATGTCTCTGTGCGCTCCTTGATGTGAGGAAAATGAAACAGAGAAAGCAGAACATGAAACAGAAACATGAAACAGAGAAGCAGAGTTCATGTATGTTATTGCTACCAGGATACTCAGCTCTGCTCAGCTGCCAGCGTTGAGCATAGGCCATTCACAGCAGTCATAAGAAGCCACTGCTGGCTGCATACACACTTGTGGCACCCCGTTTTCTCCCTCCAGCTGCTGTTATCATACAGGCTTCTGCCACCACAAAGCTATACAGTATCTTGGCCATCGACCCTTGCTCTGCCAAGCAGTGGTACAGGGCAGACCCTGCTGCTGGGAACAAGATGCACAGCTGCCAGCAGCTATTGTATGAGGGCAGACGTGCCTACAGGTGGAGGAAAACCAGGCACCAGTGGTTTTGTTAGGGACATCAGGAGATGGAGACCTCATTATCCCCAGAAGGCCTTCCCTTGGACATCCTTTCACTCTCCTTTGCTTGGCACAGCTGCTTTGTTGGAGGGGTGGGATAGCTCAGGAGCATCCAATCACTCTGCTCTGACTTATAGAATCATAGTTTGTTTTGGAAGGGACCTTCAAGGGTCATCTACTCTGGCCTCCCTGCAATGAGCGGGGACATCTTCAGCTAGATCAGCTTGCTCAGAAACACATTCAGCCTGGCTTTGAATGTCTTCAGGGATGGTGCATCCACTACTTTTGTAGGCAACTTGTGCCAGTATTTTATCACCTTCATTGTAAACAAAAGGCTTGTCAAGGGGGTCTGCCTGCCAGCTTTCCAGTAAAGGCGAAGAGGTGATCGCATGTCACTGGGCTTCCTTGACAAAACACATCTGCACTTGAAGATCAAAACCAGGTGTGTATCCTCTCTCACAGACACAACTCCCCTTGCCCTGTTTCTGTGCTGTGTACCTGTTCCTTTCCTTGTCAGCACTTCCTGAAGTGATGTGCTCCAGTGTGCATTTGTAGCATGATTTGGAGGACTTGTCTGTATGGATAAATGCCAGCTCTGTAAGTAGCCCTGTCTTCACCCTCCCCAAACCACTTTGTCACAAGGCATTTGATGTTTGCTCTCATTTAGTTCTTCACCCTTCTGGAGAAGTTAGAAGATGCATGCCTTTTTCTCAGTCAGCTGGATTCAGAGGACATGGGCATTCATCAGTGTTAGACCCAGAGCTGTGTCTGTGAAAAGCCTTTCACAGCTTTTCCTGAATAATCTCTGATGGGAGGTCTCTCATCAGCTTGATTGTATGGTGGTCCAGGAGCCCCAGCAGTGGGAATACTGGGCATCTACCAGGGATGGCAACACTGGGTGATGATAGCAGCTGCAGCAAGGCAGGACCATGGGGAACTCACAGTGCTCTTACAGTCTTCTTTTTTCCCATGAATTTCCCTGTAGCAACCACACTGCCTTTTTCTTTCTAGGTCATGTGCCTGGATCTCCCAGGCAGAGAGCTGTCATTTTGATCTGGAGGTTAATATGAAGGATACAATGACACACGGTGTCCTGGGTTCAGCAATAGCAGTCAATTTTTTGCCTTCTTAGTAGCTGGTACAGCTGTGTTTTGACTCAACTTGGGAACAAAACTGAGAACAGGGATGTTTTTAGTTACTGCTCGAATGTTCTGTTCTGACCAAGGACTCTGTGAGCCTCATGCTCTGCCAGGGAGGAGAGGAGGCCAGGAGGAAGCAGGGATAGGACACCTGACCCAAGCTAGCCAAAGAGGTATTCCATACCATAGCACGTCATGCCCAGGATGTAACTGGAAGTTATCCAGAAGGGCGAGTTCTCTTGGGGTGGTTGGAGGAGATGGTCGGTCAGCACTCGGTTGGGTTGGGGTGTTGTGAGTTATCTGTTGGTGGTTGGTGAGATGCTGTATTCTTTTCCTTTGTTATTTCCTTTATCATTATTATTATTGGTGGTAGCAGCAGTGATTTGTGTTATACCTTAGTTACTAAACTGTTCTTATCTCAACCTGTGGGAGTTGCATTCTTTTGATTCTCCTCTCTATCCCTCTGGAAGCCTGGGAAGGCAAGAAAGGGGGGTTGAGTGAGTGAACGAGATGTGTAGCTGGGTTTAAACCACAACACACGGCTATCTGAGAGCCTTGTGTTTCCTTGGGCAAAACACCAACAGTTCCAACACATGTTCATTTGGAGGTGTCCAACACTGGATAAGCAGCTTTTTTAACATGGCCTCTCTTTCAATACCATCTCTGGCCCAAGCATTTAGATTTGGCTTCCCACTAGATGTCAGCTCCAAAGCTTGCTGAAGTGGGGACCGAAGGCACTGCGTATGGCTCTGGAAGTGCTGGGGCTGGCTCTGGCACCTTTTCTCTGCCAACTGCCTCTGCAAGCAAACAAATTAAAGATAGGCTGTCCTGGAGACCAATGACTTACTTTGCCTCCTGCTGGGGACAAAGCATGCTTTACGTTGCAATGAGTGATGTGTTTCCTGACTCAGCATCCAGGCAGGAAACTTCTGTCTAAAATTAGCCTTCTTGTACACATATATATGTGTGTACATGTGCACATTGGCATGCACATGCACATATCCTTGGGACTGGGTGCCAATCTACCAGACCTTTGTGAGATGCCAGCTGAGGGCACAAACAGGTACTGCCATTTCTCAAGATGGGCCATGGAATGAGTGGTTGGCAGCTTGGAGAACTGGTCTCTGACTTACAGTTCCTCTCTCCCTTTGCACTCCCCCTTTTTAATTTGTTTCCTTTTCTTCTATGAGAGGCTGGAAACAAATCACAGTGGCTATGGGACAGCAGAGAGAAAGCTACTTGCAGCGCACACATGCCTCACATACTATGGATGTTCCCTAAAGGCCTGCGGCAGGGAGAGAGCAAGGGCATTAGAGCCCAGGGTGGACCTGGGGAGCAAGCTCAGAAATGAACGTGGGTGGGACCAGCGGGTCTATAGCAGTCTCCCTGCTTAAAGCCTTTCCATGCAATCTTATTTTGCTCAAAACTGGTGTATTAGCGTGGTTTGCCTCTGCACGTGACTGATGACTGATGTTTTATTAAAAATGGGGTGAAAGAGCTATATTGTTTGCTCCAGCTTTGAAGGAGTCTAAGCCTGAAGTTTGGCCTGGATGGCAGCCTGATAAGTGTGTAAAGATCTTCCTTAGTCTGCTCAGAAACATACTCTGGCAAAGAAAATTTAGGCCAGATGGAGAAGCATATTTCAGACAGAAATCTGTACTGGACGTGGAAGATGCAGTTTAGCCTAAAGGCTAAATTCACAGGCTTGATTTAGCTCTGGGTTTCTTATGTTAGCTGCATGCTGTTTTATTAAGGAGTTGCTGTAGGAACCCTTATTAATTGTTTCAGTTTCTATGGCTGAAACATACCAGAGAAAAATATTCATAATATTTCTTCTCTTCCCTGTTCTTTCTCCTCTTGTACTGGACCCAGTACTCCAGCTTCAGTACAAAAAACTAATGTATGAGGGTTTGCCTCACCCTGATTACTAAGGCCGAAGAGGTGACAGGATGCATCCAGATTTCCCTGCTTGGTTCTTTGCAGCCCCTGACTATTCTTGGAAGTAGTTCCCTGTTTCCACATTTTCTAGAATAACTGTATATTAAGAACTCTCCTTTAAGGTGTTCTCCTCTGTGTCTCTGTAGCTTTGTATCACTTCTTTGGAAGTTCCTGTATGATCCTGAATGTACACCTTCCAGAATGACCTGAACTGCCCACGTTGAAGACAGAACCTTTTTTGCTAAAATAAGGTGTAATCATGCCTCCTGGCACTCTCACACAAACTTGTTATCTTCCAAACAGTTTGTGTCAAATCAGCTTGAAGTAAGTCTGGGAAGGAGGGAAAAGGCATGAAAAAACAGGCTGATTGATGTGAAGAACAAATTCCACTTTTACTTCATTGCCCTGCCCGCCAATGTACATTTTTTCAGCCAACGATTTTTCTAAATAATATTGCTGTCTTCACCTGTCAGGCAGCTCTTTGCTGGTTTCCCATGTATGTGCTCACATGTACTGTTTCATTCCTGTTAGAATCTCACTGTCTATGGGTATAATGATTTCCTTTTCTGCTTCCACTGGTCATCTAAAGTTTCTACTTGTGATTGGGCAATGGTGAGTTGACAATCCAAGTTAACAACTTACCTTCCTAAACTTATCTTTCTTATCTTGTACCTAAGAACTATCATATGTCAGAGGGAATATCTGTCACTAGATTAGAAAGGGTGGGATAATAGGAGCCATAATTACAGATCTAATTTTGCATATATCTAGTAAAAGAAAGTCAGATGTGATAAAAACAGATCACCAAGGAAATCAAACTAGCCTTGTAGCCTGTCTTCCATTTGGGAAGTCATATACTGTTAGAACATACTTTATAGTGTGTGTCCTGCACTGGTTATTTTCCCTTACAGAAAGAGTGAAGAAGAGTCACAATTAAGGACGTACAGAACTTGTGCCAGCAAATAATTAGCTGACATGAGTTGTGAATAGTTGTAAAACAGGCCATACAACTGGGACTCTAGACACAGAATATAGATAAAACATGAATTGGATTCTGTGAACAGGGCTAGGTCCAGGGTTAGTTAATAGACTTTCAGAGATTGAAGACATCTTGCACAGCATTTCCAGAGAGACAAGAGAACTGTGAGCAGAATTGCACCAAGAAATCAGACATGCATAGAGAGACATAGAAACACTATCTGTTTGTGGTCTTAGTTGTAAAATAAGAAATTGAGATAATTTCAGTAAAATGATAACTGAAACATGTGGGTGAAAAATCAAGATACAGATATTAATTCTGCAGGTAGTATGGCAGATGTAGACATGAAATTATGAATTGAAGCAAGTGTCACTGCTTGAAAATTAGCTGGTGCTTTACTGAGTACACAGTGTTGTCTTGTACACTGGGGGAAAAGATCATTTTTACAGAGCTCTGAGATATATGACAAAATCTTACTTAATCAAAATCAATTTTTGGAAGTCCCACTGAGTACAAAAAAGGCCAAGGTTTTACGCTTACTATTCACTTTTGGACAGCAGCATAAATAATAGAAGAAAAAGTAAAATTATTTAGGGGCTTAGATGTGATTTAAGAGGGAAGATGAAGCTATAAATATTAATAGTTACTTTAGAGATAACAAAGGGGAATTCTTTGTATATTTGAAAGTCGTAAAACTCAAGTTTGAATCAAATGATAACCATCATAAGAAAGCTTACCATGAAGTAACAGGGTGAAATTAAGGTAGAAAGGGTTTTGCCTAAGTATTAGTGAAATTTGCAAACTAGTAATTGAGCAGTGTCATGAAGTAAGCTTGTTCTTAGAATTCGCTGTGGAATGTAGCCTAGCATGACAGCTGTGATGGGGGGTGATGGTGTGGGAAAGACATGGAGCTACATGGTAGCTGAGGGTGGAAGGGGCTGTGCAGGTCATCTTGTTTAGCCTCTTGCTTCAAGGAGGTCTGATTTCAAAACCAGCTCACTTTGCTTAGGAATTCGTTCAATCACATCTTGGCAGTACCCAAGGATGGAGATTGCACAACATTTCTGGGCAACCTGTCCTGTCCTTAATCCACTAGCATGACAAGATTTTTGTCCTTTATATCCAAGTGGAATTTCCTTTGTTGCAGCTTGTGACTGTGCCCTCTTGTCCCTTTTGTGTGTGCTTGATTAGATACATATAAGTTGTCTCTAACTATTCACAAGATCCACTTTTTAAGAATCCGTGCCTTCAGACAGAAAGGAAATTTCCTATATAGGATGCTAGAATTTTCACACAGAAATAAGTGGAAAACAGTTTGCTAGAAAGCTCTTGCCAAGGAGGGTGAGCAGCTGAAAGCAGTGTAATCATGAGATGCTTCCTGCCAGTTCTCAAAATACACTTAGAGCTTGTCCTTCTTTGGGACATAGGTTTGCAGGTCACAAGCAGAAACTGTTTAAAAAATAACTGGAAGAATACTTCACGGTTCTGCAATAGGCATCTGAGAGCCTGTGGGAATTACCATGGCCGCAAGAGATCCTCATGTTTGCACTGGTGAAATAGGAGACTGCCACTGCAAATCAGGCAAGGAGCATCTGCAATGTGGGATTGCAGAGCCATGCAGTTGGAGTGGTTAAACTGCCAGACAACTGGGGTTGTGAATGTTTTCATTATTTAATGAAAATAAGGCCATCAAATACCTAACATCTTCAGAAGTCTTGTTGAGCCAACATCAGGTTATGCATGTTAGTATGCTGTCAGCGGTATTTTTGCTCTTGCTGTTGTCTCTCCCAGCATTTCTTTAGACTGGAATTACACTTATTTGTGTGCAAAGGAGGTCTGGCTTCAGAATCCACAATGACTCTCCTTTTCTACACACCAGCCGACAAGTGTTAGTTCTGTAGGAGGGAGGCAGAAGCTTTGCACTAAATAGGGGACAATTTCTATAAATGTCCTAAGATACTCACCTACTTCAATGCTGCTACAGATCCTACTTAATGAGGATACAAGTTGGCTGAAACTCCCTTATTCTGATACCCTGCCCTAAATTAACAGATTTTTGCCATAATGCTTGTTAGATTTGTCATGGCATGCATTTATTCTTTTATATATAGCTACATAAGATGTGCCATGCATATTTTTTGAAGTATACGGATAATACTTTGCATATACAATCTGAATGCTAAATCTTCCAGTCAGATACAAGTCCAGAAGATTTCTACTGCTTTGAATTAAGAACAAAACCACAAAATTTGCTATCTTTATGACCTTTTTCTCTACTCTACTCTGAAAGATGCAGGCACATCTGCCAAAGGTATTACAGGTCACGAAAGTATAAATGTCGAATGTTGCCTTCTCTATGTATATTCAAAACTGAAAACAATTTGACAGGGAGATGTGACTAATTTCTCTACTGCACCTTTTTCTCTTTTTCAGTATTCACATTCGGAATTCATCTTTAGTGTTAAACAATATTGCTGGATGACAAAAAAAAAAAAATAAAAACTGAAACCGAGCTTTTAGAACTGGAAGATATTAATCAGCTGTGTAGAAATATTTCTTTTTATTTTTCATATGAATCCATAAAACTAATGTTTGTTAACAGAGGTAAACTGCTACCTGACTGTAAAAACAGAGCAGTCAGTGAAGAGCACAAGGCCACTTCTGAGGCTTTAATAGTTCCATTCTGGTTAAAAGAGAGAAAAAAATTCTCCTTAAATACAGGCAAATGAAAATTTAAGAGCATTATGAAGTTTCAGAATATGAAAGCTATTCATAACTTACTGCTAGGCATAACTAACTGCTCTTTAGACATCAGTGGAGTGGAAATACTTTTCTTCTGTCTTTACTTGCTGTTGTTTACTTAGCAAAACATGTTGCTGCTGAAACTTTTTTGTCGCACACACATATATGGGTGGATCGGAATTCTGGGGTCTTAAGGCTGAACTTTCAAATCAAATCCCATCTTCGCTTTGCCTTGTTCTTCGCATTGTAATTTTTTGCGCAACATTGAGTGATAACGACTTTCCAAGTTTACAGAAGAGTGTTATCTTTTGATTTTCATTGAGGCATAGACGAGGCTTAGCTATCTCTCTTCTGATGTCAAAAGACTGCCAAAACATTATGCCAGGCAGGAAAAAAGTCACAGTTTTGTCAGATACCAGATAAACATCCATAAGCCATAGATAAAACCACACTATTGGCATTGTGCATGTTGTAGTGCCTACACCTCTCTAATTAGGAAATAAAGTCTGATAACTATTTGAGAGCAGTCATTGCTATAAAGTGGAAAAAGAGTCTGACTGTGGAATTTGAATAAAAGCCTTAAGGCTGGAGTAAAAACTCTAGGAAAAAAGGCAGCACAGCAGCCTCTGCAGCACAATACCTCAGGACAGCAGAGAATGGAGTTCAGCCTGTGGGGAGCAGTTTTACAGTTGCAGGACAGCTTCTGTGAATGAGCTGCTGTGAATGATACTGACTGCAGCAATGCTGTGCTGTTTGTAGCAGAGAGAGAGCTGATCTATGCTGTGACTGCAACTCTTTTTAACTCTTCTTAAGAAGAGGAGAAATCTATTGCTTTGGGTAATCCTTCAGTGGTGTATCCCCATCCATTCCCATTCTGTTGTTCCATTGATAAATTAACTCTCCTTCCCTTGCAGCTGTAAGAAGGGCAATCTCTATACCTTAACAAGCTGTGGAAATTGTGAAGCTTCCTAGCATTCACTTCATGCATTACAGTGCTCCAAGAAATTAGTGCTTTCATGAGATCCCACAGTGAAGATGTGATACTAAAATGTACCATGTGAGTATTTCTTGTTTTCTTTTAAGCAAGATAATACGACTGATAGCAAGTGGGTCACAGTCTGCAGTTTTCTGCCGCTTAATGTCTCAGGTTGAGCACAATCTTAGGCACTCTGTACTTTTCTAAATTACCTTCTAAGAAAAGACATGACTTAGGGCTTTGGAACAGACTGTTTCTTGTCTTCTTCTAGGATAAAGTATTAGCCAAATGATTACTCAAGTTCTAGATTAAACATTTCTTAATACCCAATGCAGTCAGCATTTTAAAGTAAAAATCAGATATGAGGGGAAGAAGTCCACTCTGCCATCCTGACTGGAGGAAGTGAGGGGATATCCCAAAGTGTATCAGTATAGCTGCAGCAAGGATTAATCCTTTGGTCTTGGCTTTTGCTTATGGTTTCAACCTCAGCAATCACAGTGAGTCTTTGCAACCTCTTCTCTTTCCCCTGTTTGCCATCTCCAGGCTCCTTGCTTCCCCAACTCCTCCTCACCAGCAATGAGGACCAGCAAATAAACCCCAACCTTTAATCTAAAAAAGTAATAAACAAGCACAATGAGCAACAAGGACGAATAAGCTGCTTTTGTCTTTTTCCATGGGAGGACAGCCTTGAATTTGTGAGCCATGGAAAGCGAATATAAGCAGTTGTAAGAATAAAAAGCTCATGGCTGATTAACTGCTAAAGGTTAAAGGCTGTTAGTCTACCCCCCTAAAAGCTAGATTTTTCAGCATGGCTAAATATATATATATATAAACAAGCAAAATAACTCTGTATCCTTGATCTCTGGGGGAGAGCCCAGATTAAGCTAATGGCACAGTGACATAGTCTGCTGTATGTCATGGCAGGAGCGCTTGCTGAGGATGTTGCATGGAACAAAATTACATGAAATAATGAAGAGGTGGAGGATTAAGCAGTAACCCCAGATCTGAATCTGAGTGCAAGCTGAATCCATTTAAATCCAGTCAAACTACAAAAGCAGCTGCCTGAGGTTAGCTGTCTGACACACAGCTTTTAGTGTAATTAAAATGATCACTGTAGTTTCTATCTTTCTGAAGGGGATATATGGATGATTCTCATTCACATTGTACTCGTCTGGTTTGCAGGCAAAATAACCAGAACATAACCTACAAAAAGCTAAGCCCTTGCTTACACAGGGTGCTTTGGCCTCTTTCAGACTTGCTGCTTGCAGCACCCCCTGTCTCAAATCTCACAGTCCTTGGTCTTGCATATGAGGGAAGGCTGGCTTGAATATTCCATTTCTGGGAGGTTTCATGAGGCTAGCAATGACTCAGGTAAAAAACACCAGTCTGCAAGGTGGTATCCCTGTCACTCTATCACCATCTTGGCTAGATATGTTGGGAACCTGTCTCTAGGCATCCACTGAAGCAAGAACAGTAAATCCCTGTCTTCTCTACATGTGATGAGGATGAGTCCTGAAGACATGGACAGTATTCAGTGCATGTGATCCATTTCATCTGTTAGAGCAGCAGGCCCAAGATCAGGCAGGAGTTTTCTCCTGGGCTGGGAGCACGCTGTGTAATGCAGAGGACAGAAGCTGCAGGGGTCAGTCAGGGCTTGTTTTGGAGCAGGTTCATAAATAGCTCAGATGGCAAAAAAGAAGGAGACTAATGAAAATCTCTGAAGTGAAGATTAGAGTAAGCCAGTTCTTGCTGCCTTTCCAGAAATGTCCTCCTCTATTCCTTGGTTTTACAGATCTAGCAGTGGAGTGGCACGTGCACCTCCCTAGCACCATGCCCCGAAAAGCACCATCTCCACAGCAGGTGTAAAACCCATTAACATCTCCTCATTTTGATGACATACAAAAACCTCCTTGCCCAGCAGTGTCTGTAGTGGGGCTGAGATACCCTGCTTTGGACAGAATTCATAGAGGCTGGTATGATTCAAAGGCATTTTTCCACCAGCGGTCTTCCTGGATCAGCGGGGTGTTCGTGGAAATTTTCCAGAGAACTCTCTTGTTCTCTTTTCTGGTGTCCTTGAAAGCCCCTGAAGAGAAGGCAGGATGTACTGGCAATGTGTTTCTCTTTGTCTGTGCTTGCCATGGGTTCTTTGCTTGCTCTATTCATCTCTGCATGTTTTAACACCTTTTTTTTACTCCTGCTTTTGGAAAGCTATCAGGACTTTCTGTGCCATCTTGAGTTCTCTTTTTAGCCAAGCAGCATGTGTAGTCTTGACTTTGCTTTCTTGCAAAGCTTTTCTGCTTACTCTCTTCGGGGTTTTCTGTCTCTCTTTTTCTATGCCCCCTTTTTTTTTTTCTTTTTCTGCCTTCATTTTCAAATGTCTTACAGAAGGGAAGTTGCTAGCATTGGGAAAATGCAAACAAACTCTTCACATCTATCTGTGTTTTCTGGAACAGTGCTCAGGTGCTGCCATTTCTTTTTGAGACACTGACTGGCTGGGCTGTGTTCATAATGTCAGGTTGGCTTATACCCTATTTTGCTTCCAGGTTCTGATATCCACACTTCCTCTAGAATGTGTGCTTTTTGCATTGCTCACCCTGTATGAGAATTTTTCTTTGTAAAAGCAAAATCATGTCATGCATAAGTTGATTTTTAAGTATGGTCAGTATGTATGACGGTTCACCATCTGCGTGTTTGCTGTTGCATTCTGTACATCTTCTGAACCTTGTGGTCCCTTTTGCAGGCAAAATTGCAGGCTCACAAGGAGATGCTCTCCAGCATTTCTTCAAGGAGCCTCATTTGGATTATTCACAGTCAAAGAACTGCAGAGTAGCTAGTCAGTGTCTCCTCTAATGCTTATGTACCTGCCCAAACTCAGATGCTCTACCTGTTGCTTTCTGCTTTTGCACACATGCAATTCCCTCTGTGGTATCTCTATGTCACCTCTCACTGTTGTGTAGCATGACTGCTGCTACTTCTTTCAACTGCTTGCTTCAATAGAATATCCTTTTCAAAGAACCCTTTTCATTTCTAATGATTTTTTTACCTCCATACTCAGGCTGTTTCAACTTTTCAAATGTGTGGAGAAGCCACATCTCCCAGTGAAAATCATGTGACCTTGAAGATGCCCAACTTAGAAACAAATCAGCACGATCGTTTTTCAGAAGGTTTTCAACTAGCACTTAAATGTATGCTTTCACCAAAAGATGAGGTCTAATTTTAGTCAAAGATTTTGGCATATGTATAGATCCAACAGATTTCTGAAACTAGTTATGTATATTTTTCATAGTGCATTGTCTGCTGAATCCTGAAGAATATAAAAAGCTGGAGATAAAAGCTGTTGCATTGCATTGCCATTTCCTCTTTCTGCAGCATTACTGTTATTTTGCATTTTTACTCCCTTTTTACAAATTTAAATCTTCTTACTCGTAATGTACTGTATGTTTTTACTATAGATGAGGTGAGGTGAGATGGTTTGAGATTAAATGAGATGATAGAATCATAGGAGCATAGAATATCTCAAGTTGAAAGTGACCAATAGGGATCAGCATGTCCAGATCTCTGCTTTTTGCAGGACTACCTAAGACTAATCAACACAATTAAGAGCATTGTCCAGGTGCTCCCTGAACTCTACCAATCTGGCTTAGCACTGTGACTACCTCCCTGGGAGTGTGTTCCAGTGACCAACCACCCACTCAGTGAAGAAACTTTTTCTAATGTCTAACCTGAACTTCCCCTGGAACAGTTTTAATTCTACTGCCTTGTGCCCTATCACTGATCATCAGGGAAAGGAGATCAGGAACCCCACTCCCTAAAACTCTTTGAACCCAACCTGGCAGCCCATTGCTCTCCCAGTGTTATTCTGGACTTGTCAAGCTGTGCTGGACATTCTGTCCAGAAAGACACTGTGAGAGACAGTATCAAAATCTTTGCTAAAATCCAAAACACTTAATCTGTGTCTTCCCTTGGTCAATTAGAGTGGCAACTTTGTCATAAAAGGAAGTTAAGCTGGTGAAGCAGGACTTTCCCCTTGTGAACCTGTGATGGCTGTGACCAATGGATGCATTGTCTCCCAAGAGTTTTTTTAAAACTCATAGAATAACACTCTCCATCATTTTATTGGCACTCAAATGAGGCTGACAGGCCTGTGATTTCCAAAGATGATCAGTGGCAGCCCTGGAACTCCAGTCCTGTCTTATCTGACTACTTCAAAATCCAGCATGTGTTTATACCCATAAAAGAACTATCCCTGTGGGATAAAGAAGAGCTTTTGTTTCCAGTAAATGGGGAACTAAAGCACAGAAAGCAGAACTATGACGGTAATCAAAAACTGGAATTCCATGCAAGAGAAGCCCCTAACAGCCAAGAAAATTTCTTTTCAAAAGAAATCCAGATTTATATATTATTTTGTAAGATATATTTAAAAAATAGTAATTTTGACAATTGCATCTGATTTTTTTGACAGGAATCCAAAGTTCCTTACTCCCAGGGTTCCCATACCTTCTGCCAAGGAACCCATAGCCCAGGCTCATAGTTGTGCTTGCAGACCCAGGATTTCATGCCCTTCTAGGTCTCCAGATTTTTGACTTGGACCTGAGCTCCCAGACATCCCACAAGGAGATGTTGCTGATGTTTTTCAAATATTCATTATTCTTACAGGTTAATGCAAACCAAAAATAATCAAAAAGTCCAATAGAGATTTTCGGATTATACTCAAAGAGTAAACTACCCATTGCAAAATTAAATGTATTTTTAGGCTAGATTCAATATCTGGAAAAATATTTGTCAGAAGTATTACTAGAATTAACAGTAGAATAATTATAATGCAGCACAAAGTATTTTTTCCGTATGTTCAACATCACAGTTCTGTTACCAAAACGAACTTCATTACTTTGGTGGTATCTCTTCCTGAAAAGAGAACATACATGGAAAGTTTTTCATTTTTAACTGTAAAAGTCATCTAAACAGTCAGTAAGACAAACTGGTGAAAATGTCACCAAAAAGGAATACAATTAATCAGTGTCATGTATCTTGTTGCATAATATGACAAGAGCAATATGCAAACCCACCCTATCCTTTTTCCTTAAGCAAATTCTTTAAGCACAGTAGGTAGAACAGGACATCTTTAAGTAGGGTTTCCATTACGTTTCATTATCTGTGTAAGAATGACAGTCTGTCCTCATGTTTCCTGACAGAGATAATCACCTGCAAGGGTGTGAAGTTCCTTCTCCCTAGCTCTCTCAGTAAAAAGTGTTTTCAGGGAAACATATAGGACTCGATTTTCTCTATCTCGTCATAAACTCATCTGAGTGGAGATAGGTTTAAAAAGAACAATAAACAAAACAGTACTCAAGGCTCTGAATAACTGTTTTTGTGGTTTGTGGCAGTTATTCTAACAGCTGGGAAAAAAATCAGCCTTGTCCAACAACAAATATACTTTTAAAACTTCTTCAACAAGCTGAAAGATTGCAGAAAATATTTTGTTGTACTTTAAAATAACAAGAGCTAATGTACTAACATTTCATACAACATTGCATTTCAGTTGTGAATATTTCTCAGAATTAAACAAAACACTAGGTGGAACTTGCCAGTACAGTATCAGTGAACAGAAAAATAAATCTTTTCTGCAGGCAAAACAAATATAAACACCCTTTTTTGTTTCTCTTTCCATGCCCAATTCCTTCTTACTTGGATTCTGATATAAAGAAGTTATCTTCTTTGAAATTAATTTTAAATGCTGGAAATACTGTACGTTTTCTACCAGAAAAGTTTTGCCCACAGTATCTCACCCGGTTCTCTTCAGGCTATTGATGGAATACTATTGCCAAGTGCTTTTATAAATCTGTCCAGGCATGTCAGACTGGAAGCTGTTATGGGCAGAGCACATCTGAATAAGCACTTATTCATGTGCCTTATTAGAAGCAGAGGTTTGAAAATTCGGCCATGGAGATACTCATTATTTGGAAATCAGGAGACAACCAGTGAGTACACAAATCTATTGATATGAGCTGTCATGCCATTCGAGCCAGATGGCCTACATATGAAGATTTATAGTTTTTCACACATCTCCAATGTTCTTAGCACTGTGTAATAAATAGAAAAAGAAGACATGGTCCTGCCCCTGTTTTTCCTGGAAGTCTGTATTTGAAAACAGTATGTCATATTCAGGGATGTCCACCTGACTACACTGCCTGTCACCTGAGAATGCTAGTAAATCTTTAATTCTACTCTTATTTCTAAATTAATTACAGGAACATAACTTCCAAGGGTACACTTTATTTTTGAACTGAAGTTCTATTTAAAGCCCTTCTTTTCTAAATTTGATCTTCCCTGCACCCTGGTTGAGAGTGCAGTGTGCTCAAAAATGCTGTAGCATGGTAGATTGTGAACTTCAGGCAAATGGATTCTGCTATAGCAATGCTATCTTTGAGAGTGAATATTTCCCTGCTACTTATCTTTTTACTGAGCCATCTGGCAGATTCAGGATGCTAACCAAGGGTACTGTACTGTGCCGTGTATTAATATGGATCTCATGAATCTCGCAACAGGTCAGATTTAAAAAAACCCCATGACTTTTGCAGCAGTCTTCCACTAAAAATGCAATGTCTGGCTAATTAACAGATCCCTGCCCCCTCCCTCTCCTCCAAAATGTGCAAAAGGAGCACAGGGGTAATGTCTCATTAAAATAAAATACAGGGACTAGTATGATAAGGCCTTGTGGCTATTTAAGGGAGACGGTGTTGCAATATGACTTGGTTAAAAGTGTTACTGCCTTTCAATTCAAAGGCCCTCGGTGTAAAAGCTTCCGTGATGAAAATCTGTGCAAAGAGTTAAAGCTACCGAACGGCAATCAGACTTCCTAGATGGTAAAGATACTGTGTACTTGCAATCACTTTTTTTGTATTATCTGTGCTTTACAGTCTTTCTTTGATTTCTCTAGTCCAGGGCAGTGGCAGAAAATGGAGCTGAGCCTCTGTGTTTAACTGCTGGGTTGTAAACTAGCAGCAACCTCAGAGTGCAGGGAGGGAAGTGGAAGTGTACTGGAAGTATCCACTCTTGAATACACATGACTAAGTGGAGTTGCTCCTTCATGGGAGGCACAGGGAAGTCACAGTTGACATTTTTCTGAGAGGTGAAATTGCCTCTGTGCTCTTTCAAGAAACCACGACTGCAGTAAATTCCCAAGTGACCACAGGGAAATATTCTGAGAAGTCTTGATTCCTGTTTCTGTTTAGAACTGGTCCAAAAGCTCTTGTATTTACTGATGACAGGCAAAAGAGATGAGAAGACAAATGCTGGTTTCTGCCCACCCATCCCATCCTCTTGCTCTGGAAAACATCAAAAATGAACACTCAAAAGCATCCACATCTAGAAAGAGAAGGTCTCAAAGCCAAATTAGGATTGTGCTCCATCTCTTCGCAATCCCCCTCTCCCCAAAAGCCAGGATAGACCAGTGGCACTGGTATTTCGATGTAGTGCTGGGGTTTTGCAATGAGGTTGTCATTTCCCCTGCCCTGGCACAGGGTGGGACAGCAAAGCAATGGCACTGCCATCACCCCTGGCCCCTCAGCTGGGTGCGGAAGGAAATTCCATTCCATCTCCTGCACATGATGGGCTGAGACCTGATTGCTCATAACTTGTGTCACCCGGAGGACTATGGATCATGAAATTGTGCCAACAAAACTAGTATCAGCTGCCTCAGCAGACTTTGGTAGTTGACCATGAGAATGGGAATGACTCATTCTTTCAATCTATTTCACACTTGCAACTCTTGTCGTTGACTAACATACCCTCCTTCTTATTCTCCTCCCTCCAGCAAAGTGGCAAAATGAGACTTTTTCAAAGTGCTCAAAGAGTCTAAGTGAAACCTTTTTACCCTTCTCAAAGTTTTTCTTTCCCTATTCTCCTTCCTCACAGTTTGTTCCTTTGCTTTTAAGTCTCTTTAACTGTAGCTCATGTTTTGCATTATATGTCTATACATATACATGCACATGCACATGCACATACATATACATATAGATATACATATACATATACATATACATATGGATTTAAATGGTTTCATGTATTTTATGCATGGCAACTGTTGTTGTTGGGCCATACCTCTTCTTCCCAGGACAGCAGCAATGCTCTGTTGATCCCAGAAGTGGCTCAAGCATCACAGTACCTTTTTGTCAAATTCTTCCTTTTTAGTGGATGATGACGGTGAGCATGAGTTCTTCCTTGGCTCTCACACTGCCTCTAGGAAAGCATCCAAGGTATCACGGTAGGAGTGTGGAAATGAATTTGAATGCCAGCATATTAAGGAACTCCATGCTAAAGGGAACTGGTGGGATATTTTTTTCTCCAAAACCATGTGAGTACTAAGGATGACTTTTGCTTTCTTCTGTGAAAACCCCAATTTTCTTGTGAAAGTGCATGAGTCAAATTTTTTCTGGAGGTGCTCTGAATGCCAGGCTCATTTACAGAAACCTGAGAGAGTGCTAACAACCTTGAAGGGTGAAGAAGCCATGCAGAAGTCAAATTTCCCAGCAGGGAGCACACGCTCTATAAAATCCTTCAGTACAATAAAACCAGGTAATGTAAATACCACATTGTGTTGTCTCTTTTTTGATGTTGAGCAATTGTCTAGTGAACAGTGTCATAAACTAGCTTTCTAATGCAGCATTTTATGCCTTCTGCATGGCTTATTTCTCATTAATTATCAACCTAAACTCTTCAGTTGCAGAGGATCTGGTACCTGGCAGAAGATAGAGAGGTTTGACAGCCATGAAGTCCTGAGGGTTAAGTTTGGCAGTCCTGTGACCTTGTCTCTGTGAGTCTCCACATGCAGGCAGGCAGTGTGGACAGGAGCTGTTTCTGCCTTTTTGCAAAGTGACCACACAGGCTCCCTGTTGTGCCTGGACTCTCCTGCCTCCTCTGGTCTAAATGCCCCTCCACTTCTGCAGCTAACCTAACCATTTCTGCTTCCTCGGAACATGGAAGGCTCCTTCCATGTCACCATGAGGCTGCATTCTTCCCTGCACAGTGGCTGCTTTTAGTAAATGGAGGCTATTAGCATTTAATAGATCAGTAGCTCCTAAGGGGTTACAAATGATGGTTCCTGCCCTACAGAACAATCTGCAGGTACACGCTAGAACAAGGTAGGTAAGGATGGAAATAAGGTGGGAGCAAGGAGAAAGAGCTAACATACAGACCAAAGACAATGTAGCTGTCTTTGGGTAGCCAAGCACACAGCTCAATGTGTGGGTTTTTTTATTACATCTATGAATGTTGGAAGATATATTAAATTGCAGTATTATTCACTGCTAATCCTGCTCTTTCATTAAATGCCACAGGATTTGGTTTTGCAATGGGCAAACAAGACAACCGAAAGGAAATAACTTTGCAGAGGCTGGTTTGCTTACCAGAGAAATTGGCTTGCTCTACCTTTAAACATGCTTGTGATTTGTTGTATTGATCTAGCAGATAGTAAGTTGAAGCAACTTAAAGAAGTTTACCAAGAAAATCCCCAACATACTGTACTTCCCTACAAGTGGAAAAGACATGTGCAAACATGAATGAACACCACTTAAGGCCTTCTTCCGGATCTTGTGCATTCCTGCACAGAGTATCTCTGCTTTATATGTAGTTGAACTGAATAAATGGCCTGTCTTAAATTACATTTTGGATAAACTGGGTGTGTAATGTACCCAGCCAGCTTTGCTTGTCGTGACTGTCACTTGTATAACTGAACAGCATGTTTCTTAGGCATTGTGAGGTTCAGAGACAACTTACAAGGACAATCTGTTCTTATAAACAAATAAGAAACGTTGTGGAGGAAGGTGGCAGGGGGAAGGAAAATCAATGCTTCATAGGTGTATTGTCTACATTGTTTTAGCATTGCAGTTCTGACGGCAAAATAAGGGAAATCCATTCAGTTTTTAATTGTCTCTGCATCTCTTCAAAACATTCTGTGATAGTAATGAAGGGCAGAAATTATTCTACTATTCTGTCATCCTTGGATTACTTTCTGTCCTAAGACTCAGGGGAACAGAGTAGCTCACAGTCTCTACCAATCTTTTCCCAAAAATGTCTCTGCTTCATAGAGGCAATGAGTAATATCCTCTTTCTTTGCATGCACTAGACCAGAGTGTCCATCTTCCACCTCTGCAATAACATTGTCTGGCTTCAGGAGTGAAGGCAGCAGCTCTTCAAACATCAGAAGCCACAGTCCAAGCACATCAAAATATCTGAGCAGTGTGACTGTTGGTTGTAAAGATTTGCAACAATTTCTCCCATTAAAGCCCAAGACCAACAGTCTGGCAGAAGAACACAGAAAGGCTGTACTTCGAGCAAGTCACAGATCTTAGCATCAAAACTTGTTTCATACAGTAAGGAACCTTTTCTTCTCCCAGGCCTCTCTCTAGTTCTCTTTTCTTTTTCCAGGCCTCACAACTTTGCATCTAGTTTGATCAGATGTCTTCTTTTGTTGCTGTCAGTCCACCCCAGATCTTAGGAGGTAGCTGCTTCCTCCTCTGTTCCTTTTCCCACCACTCAACATGTTATCACTGGAGGTCACCTCTGTTATCTTCTGGGTTCTTTATCATATTAAACTGCCTCTCTTCCTCATGGTGCATTGGCAAGGTCAAAAGCAGTGGCCTATCTGTCTCCTCCCAGGAAAAGGCTGAGAACATAAGCAGAGCTGGGCCTTGCACAAAGATGAACAAATCTTTCCATTCATTGTCATTTCCTCAAAAAAAAAACCCTAAAGGCCAAGATGTCAGAGTCAGAGCTGGTATAATAGAGTGTCTTCTCCCTTTCTTGAAATCAAGCTTATTTCTGTCAGTGGTTAAGTCCTAGTAAGGTTTAGTTTCCATGGAAAATATAAGTTAAAAAAAGAGATGGATAGAAAAGAAAAGAAAATGAAAATGTCTCCTTGTTTATGTCCAAGACCTGTACATCAGTTAAAAACTCTTTATAACCTCTCATTGGTCCTTTGTTCAGGTGTGTCTGCTCATGTCCATAGGCAGTACTGGAATACCCAAACACAGACCAGATAAATTTACATATTTTGGAATAAAGCTTGTGATGCTGATTTGCCTGTTTTGACCTCCTCCATGGTGCCTGCCTGTCACTTTGTTCACTAATGTGATCCTTCTGGAGGACCTGTGCCCCAGCCTGCAGATGACTTTATACTTTCATTACCCAACAGCTAAGTATTTTCAGCTATGTAGCTGGTTCTTAAAAATTAGGCGATCGCAGGTGCAGAAGTCATGAAAGAACCGCAGGAAATCCGTACCACGTTTTCTTGAAGTATTTGCAAAACCACTGCGAAGAAGGTTTAAATCAAGCACTCCTAAGTTTCTTTTGCGCCACAGCAGTTGGCAGAGCCCACAGTGAGGATTCAGTCCATTTCTTTGTACCACAATGGATCTGGGAGCCTGACTTCACAGGTAGTAACTCTGAAGTATGTTTCTCACCTAAGAAAGAGTGATGGGCATGCCAAGCACTTGGCAGGGTAAGGAGTGATAAGGTTTATGCTCTGTGTGACAACAGGGTGAGTGAGGACGTTCCTGAATTGGTCTTATTTTGGTGAGTGCTCTGACAGATTTCATAGGAAAATGAATGTACTGCCAAACAAAGTTGTTTTATTGAAAAAGCTTTCTGCAGCACATGGGCCTCAGAAGCTACATTACAGTTTCCAAAGCTTTGTAACACTACAAAAATGGAAAAATAGAAGTCAGAAAGTTAAAATGGCATAAATGCATATTCCGCTGGAATAAAGAGGTGGTATTGTTTAGCTTATTACTCACTGCTGGCACTGTGTTTTTGCTAAACAATAGTGTAATTGCTTCTTAAAGGCCTCTACAAATTGCTTGTACAATTGAAGAGCAGGGGATGGAAAGCATTAATAAAAAAGCTCAGGGAGTAACTTCAAGGTGTTTCTCCAAATTCTCTGACCTTCTCAGTGTAATACATCATGAACAAAGCCCTGTTACAACATGATGAGTCTTCAAACTCTCCTGAGAAAAGGGCTTAAGTAAATGAACACAGTGGGCTAAACTCAAAGGCGTGTTTGAAATAACTTGAGTTTACTCTGGCTCTCTCACATATGACTGTATAAATGAAAGCTCAAACTCCTCTGGTTTGTGTCTTCTTACCAGCATGCGGCTGGCAGCCCCTACACACCACCTGAATTCAGCCAAATCCATCTAACTACACATAAACCTCCTTCACAGTGCTCCAGCTGCTTGTGTTAACATGTCAAGTATTATTATTTAAATAGCAGGCACCAGCCACAGAGATCTTTATTACTTATTTTTGCCAGCGTTTCTGGAAGCAGGTGGAAACATTCTTCTCTGTATTTGTGCTCATAAAGACACACTTCCACCTATAGGGAGAAAATCTTCGTTTGACTTGGGGGAAAACTTTTTTCTCCTACCATGATGAGAAAATACCAACACTACTAGCATGCTGAGATGCACTCAGATGGGGTATGAAAATACTTTTATTTTGCTTTGCTGTTATACATGAATTGTTATTTTGCCAGCAGTAGTAGAATCCCAGTAGGCAATCCCAGTTTCCTCTGTTTTCAGGGTAAAGCCAGATGTTCCAGGAAGACAGTCTATTTAATTACGCAGATAAGGCCTACTCTAGAGAAATGTGGGGAGGGTGTGGGGGATGAGATTTTTGTGCCCTTCAGCTCCCTTTAAAGAGCAGATCTCAGAGGTCACTGGTGCATGAGCCTGCCTGACACAGCAGCCATGGTCAGCTCTGCCCTGAGCCATGACCGTACTTGGTCCATGCTGCCGTACATAATTGCTGTTGTGGAGATATTCACTGGTTCTGCAGGCAGAAAATGAAACAAAAACTTTTTTGCTTTAATTCCAAATTTCTCTGCTCATGGCCTATAGTAGAAGTGTTTTATTAGTTTTTCAGTAACCTTCTGAATGTTTCCTCCCTGCAGGTATTGAAAGGACTAGTCAACCTGGCTTTCACTGATGTTTAACTGCTTATGGCTGCCTTGCAGAGATGCTGTTTCAGATGGATAGAGGAAGCAGTATGAAGCTGACTCCATCTTCGATGGAGATCAGTGAGCACATCTACTCTTCCTACCTGGCAGTTGCCAACATTGACCAGTTCTGTAATCTCTTTTCATTCCAGCAGTACCTGAAGGCAAGTGCTCCCACTGAAGCAGCCCTGTCACTGTGGGAGCCTTCTCAGCAAGTCCAGCATTTTCTCTGGGTTAGGGTACTTGCCTATTTGCAGGGTATCAGTATCAGGTTTGTTTTGGTGAAGGGATTAATTTATTAGATGAAGGTACAGAAAACACTGGAGTAGGAGAGCAAGTGAAGTCATGCAAATGTACAGATTATGGCAGATTCACAAGAGGTAAAGCAGAGCCTAATGGACATAGCAAGACTGTAGACCTGTAGCTAGGACAAAAATAAACAGTAAAACCAGCAACAACAAAACCTAAAAATGCCTGGAGAACATATGGATTATGACCAACCAGATTTTCTGCTAAGCTTCTAATTCCTCTGTTTTCAAACCTTTTGCAAACTTCCACCTATAAGGAGTTCTTTATAAGCGTTGAATGTTACTATGTTTTTTATTTAATCAAAGTCCAAAATAAGCTATTACCCAAACAGCAATAAAATAAATAGCCTGCATAGCAGGACTCCAATATAGGAAAATTGAGGCTGCAAGAGCCACTGCCAAATACATATTCTATGATTCTGAACTCCCCTCGTCAAGTAACAAGACCCCACTGTCCTTTGAGCAAATCTAGGGAAGGCTTGCTCATCATGTCTGTATCTTTTGTTTTGACTACTCACTAGTCACAATATAAAGGCAGTCTTTTCCTCAAGGAGTGTGCCTTACTGGTGCCAGCAGTGTCTACCTGTTCACTGCTGGTAGACAAATTTGAACCATGAATTTTGCCATACTCTGCACTGTTGAATCTAGGAATACATAGAAAGAATATCCCAGAGATGTCCTGGGAAGATGCAGGCTGAGGTGTGGTGGTTTTAGTTAACTCTTAGGCTATGCTGGACTTCTGATACAACTAACAACCCAGGCAGAGGTAGGAAGTAGTGCAGAGATGTCAGCATCTGAGCAGATACACAAGTGAATCATAGAATAATAGAATCAACTAGATTGGAACTGATCTTTAAGATCATCAAATCCAACCTTTATCCTAGGATTGCTAGGTCTACCACTAAACTGTACCACTGAAGGCTTCATCTACATCGTTTTTGAACACTTCCAGACAGTGATTCCACCACTGTCCTGGGCAGCCTGTTCCAATGCCTGATCACATTCTCAGTGAAGAAAGTTTTCCTAATACCAAATCTAAACCTCCCCTGGCACAGCTTGAGGCCCTACCTCTTGTCCTATCACTTGTTAACTGGGAGAAGAGACCAATCCCCACCTCAGTCCATCCTCTTTTCAGGTAGTTGTAGAGAGCAATAAGGTATTCCCTGGGCCTTCTCTTCTCCAGGCTAAACCACCCCCAGTTCCCTCAGCCATTCCTCATCACACTTGTGCTCCAGGCCCTTCACCAGCTTTGTTCCCCTTCTCTGGACCCGCTCCAGCTCCTCAATGTCTCTTGTAGTGAGAGGCCCAGAACTGAGCACAGGATTCAAGGCACAGCCTCACCAGTGCCCAGTACAGGTGGATGATCACTGCCCTGGCCATGCTGTTCACACTGTTGCTGATAAAGGCCAGGATGCTGTTGACCTTCTTGGCTGCCTGGGCACTAGCTGGCTCATGTTCAGCTCCATCAGTCAGCACCCCCAGGTCCTTTTCCATGAGCAGCTTTCCAGCCACTCTTCCCCAAACCTGGAGCGTTGCATGGGGTTGTTGTGGCGCAAGTGCAGGACCTGGCATTTTACCTTGCTGACCTTCATACCACTGGCCACAGCCCATGGATCCAGCCTGTCCAGATCCCTCTGCAGGATCTTCCTACCCTCCAACAGATCAACACTCCCAGCCAACTTCATAGTATTTGCAAGTTTACTGAGCATGCACTTGATTCCCTCATCCAGATCATCAATGTATTAAACAACACTGGGCTTAATACTGAACCCTGAAGGACCCGCTAGTGACCAGTCACCAAATAGATGTGACAGCATTTACCACCACTCTTTGGGCCGTGCCATACAGATTGTTTTTCACTTAGCAAAGAATACACCTATCCAGGCCATGAACAGCCAGTATCTCCAGGAGAATGCTGTCGGAAATGGTATGAAAATGTCCACAGTCTTTCCTTCATCAACCAAGAAGATCACCTTGTCATAGAAGGAAAGCAGGTTGGTCAAGCAGGACCTGCCTTTCATGAACCCATGCTGACAGCATCTGGTCTCCCTGTTTTACATGGCACATGACCCTAATCCAAGACAAGACCTAATAAATGAGTGAGCAAAGGAATTAGAAGAAGCAGAAGTAATATTAAAGCATCAACAATAGGTAAGTCATTCTTACAAAAGTTAGCATACATGTACCTAGGCATTTGCAAAGATTTGTGGCTTAATTATATTAAAAATTGTCAAGTAAGTTAACTAAAATAGGTAACAGTACCTTGTATCTTCTGATAAAATATTTGCAGTCAGAGTGGGCTTTAAGGAAAGGTCTGAGATCACACAGAAGAATGATCTTAACAGACATTTCTGGAAAGCTGTCTATTTCAGAAGGATAAAGTGAAGAAAATCTGAAGGTATCCTTTGGGCAACGGATCAAATGGACAGTGGAGACTGATGTTACTACAGAGGAGGGAGGATACACATAATAACAGGAGAGCTGCATGAGTTCTTGCACCATAAGTGGTACTAAACATCTGAAATTTTGAAGCCAGGTGAGGGTCACAGAGAAAAGGTTTGTTTGCTCAGAAAGAAAAGGCTAGAAAATGATCTCAGAAACTTCCTGATAACGTCTGATGTGTTTTTTAGATCCCCAGCAGAATGCTGTAGTGGGCATGTGTGAAGACGAAGATCTGAAAGTTTTAGAAATATGAACAGAAAAGAGCTGAATGCTGATTATGGTATGTAGGAGTGAGCGTCAGCACTTTCACACTGCTTAGATGTTAAAGTGAGTGGAAGGAACATTGTGAATCTATCAAGAGATAAAGAGTAGGAACAGAGAAAAATTAAGAGGGAAGTGAAAGGACTCAGTTTTGACAGTACTAGGTCATATCTTCAAAGCGTGTTTAATGGTGAAACTTCACTGATGTCAGCAGAGCTCATCTGATTCCCCACAAGCTGAGGATCTTTGACTGTCTAATAGAGGTGTAGGCTAGAAAGTAGAGACTGTAAGGACAGACAGAAACTGAAACATCTTGCTGAGGTGACCTCTACAACACCAGAGGACTTAAACAGCAGGCTATACATACTAGTGCCAGGACTAACAGCCATAGGTGTGGCTCAACCTGCCACGGAGCAGGAGGGTTGGCAGAGGTTTGTGCTCAGGTAGTTTGAAGAAATGAGGTACAGATGGGGCTGAGGGTACAGCAGCTCAGTTTAACATCAGATGACTTGAGTCCTGCTCTTTACAAGCTCAGCATGGATAGTTCATGCCAAAGTTATTGCTAGGCTAAAGCCAGTACAAAAGCCTGAACAAAAGGTTTCCCTCTGGTATGGACTTCGACCTGCGGATCATTACTTTGATCTACTCTGTTGCTTGAATTTTTCCCCACAGTGACTAAGAGCTGGTAATAAAATCCCTTTCTCTCATTGGACACTAAAATCTTCCTGTAAACAGAGAAAATCTAGATGAACTAGACTGCCAACAACTCAAAACAATTTATTGCGGTTAGGAAGTTATATCTGAGACTGACTGGAAAAGTAAATGTGACGGAGGCTTGAACAATAGCAACATTCAGATAGAAGTCCACCAGTTGCATCCCCTGATGCAAGCAGATTTTGTGAAGGGCGTCTTTCAAAGGCAATCACATCATTCAGAGGTAGCATTAACATTCATGTGGAATGGATTACTTTTCTTTTTTTTAATGCGAAGGATTTGTATTGCCTCAGAGAAATCCAGTTCTTTTTATACAGCAGGAGAGAGCAAGCTGCTTTCTTCGGAGAGGGTCTGTTTTGCCTGAATAATACTGTTGGTTCCAAGTGAATTGTGAGGACTAGAAAGGGAACAGAAAAGCTTAATTCTATTTTTTTGTTTTGTAGTTATGCACAAGTTCAGACACATGCAGTCAGAATAGGTGGTTGGGCTGCAAGTGTAATTGTGTCCCAGTTCTGACAATAAAATATTTGTACTAAGTTGTCAAAGAATAAAACACACACCCTGAGGAAAAATTCTGTTACCCAAGGCAGTAAAGGCAGATGTTAGGGAAGTAACTTGGAGCAAAAAAGAAGACAAACAGTTTTCTGAATTCATTTATTCTGTTTTAATGCATTAACTTCCAGGGATTCTGACCATACAGGCTTGATTTTATTTTGTATTTTCTTCATCATAGAAAAGATATGCAATCAGCCACAAAGGCAGTCACAAATGGGCCAGATCAGGATCAAACATTCCATGAATATCCAGGGGTTTTCTAATCAAAGGCTTTGCTTTCTGCCTTTTCATAGAGAACAAACAGATTTGGGTTCCACGTGACTTTCTTCATCTGCACGAAATCTTTGGCTGAGTGGTTTTCCTATGGTGTCTTCTCCAAGCATATCACCAAGCGAAACTAGTGCAAGCTAGCATGTACTAGAGATGAAAGACAATACAAAACTGTAGAAATTATTTGTAGAGCAAAGATTAAGTTCATATTGAACTTTATACATGCTTACAATTTGTACCTCCATTACGTATATTGGTTTTATCTGAGAAGTTTCACAGCTTTATTCTGAGAAGCCTAATCTGAGCATGAAAGGAGAGAACAACTACAGGTACAAGTTAGCCAAATGAAGTCTCTTGGTTGAGCGACTGAGTGAACAGTCAAGATCTTTATACAGACTGCTGGAGAATTAAGTAGTAGGCTGAGAGTGGTTTTGGAAGGAATGCGGTAGCCCTGGGCTCCATATGGCTATTGACTATATTAGCTTCCCAGAGGCTGGTTGGCCAGAGACCTCTTTACGTAACAAGTCCATGAGCTGGACCACAGAGGCTGGCGCATGCTACCACTCTTCTCTCTCTGTCTTATCCCGTGCTCAGAGAGCATGGGTTGACGGCTCTTGTTCTTCTGCCTGTGGTCATGCTGCCAGCTCTTTCTTCCGCCCAACTTGCTGTGTGGAGACCTGCTGGCAAGACCAGGGCCCACGTGCCCACCCATGGGGGAGGCATGTACCTCTTGTACTCCCTGCTTGGAGAATGGATCCTCACTCACCAACACCAGCAATAAGAATCCATAGTTCCTCCACAGACCCTCTCAGGACCTGCAGGACATCCTTCTACAAGGCTTCATGTGTGCCCTGAAAAGCATATAGGTCCTACTCATCCCTGGCGATTTCCTCCTCAGCCATGGTCATCTAACATGGATTTACATTGAGGGAGAATAAAAAAAAAGGCTTCAGAAAGGCCGGCTAATGTGGGAAAGAAGACCATTTCTCTTGGCTGAGAGCTGTGATGTCTCCAAACAGTACTGGGGAGAAAGAGCCAAACAATCTGAGAGCCTGCAAGGGTGGCACCAGAGAGTCTCCTCAGCTTCAGACACAGCTCCACATCTTTGCAGCACTCACTGCTATGCTGCAGTGGGTTTACATGGGCAGCTAGGAGAAAGGTTTGTGTTGATTCCTTTGTTCCCTTTTCTTGGGCTGTTCAACATGACAGTGGTGTTTCCCTCCCCTGCTTGTGGTAATAAGCATGTCCCCACTCAAGTCCCCACTACATGCTTCTGGCCACCAGCATGAATTAACCACTGTAGAAGGAATGCTAAATATCAGGAGGGCTTCTAGGCTAACAGCTCATGCACAAAGTAAGAAGAAACATGAAAAAGGAAAGGAAAGGAAAGGAAAGGAAAGGAAAGGAAAGGAAAGGAAAGGAAAGGAAAGGAAAGGAAAGGAAAGGAAAGGAAAGGAAAAAAAGAAAAGNTCTAGGCTAACAGCTCATGCACAAAGAAAGAAGAAAAATGAAAAAGGAAAGGAAAGGAAAGGAAAGGAAAGGAAAGGAAAGGAAAGGAAAGGAAAGGAAAGGAAAGGAAAGGAAAAAAAGAAAAGAGAAGAAAAGAAAAAAGAAAAGAAAAGAGAAGAAGAGATTCCCTGCCTCCAGTAGAGCATTACTCAGTCATAAGCTATGTACTCCTGAGCTTCTTTTGCTCCCCTGCCAAGACTCTGGAAGAGGGAAAATCAGGACAAATACATGGAAAGAAGAATAAAGAACAATCCAAAGAAAAGTTAAAAACCCAGCATGTCTTATATCAGCCTTAAGTCCCCTACTGCTGTTTACCTGTCTGACATTTTGTCAGTGACAGCAACAGAACCGATGTGCTTAAATGGCATTTCAGAAAGTTGACAGCTCCAGAGCATCTCCATTTTCCCCCCTCGCCTCGTCCTGTTGTGTAACTGAATGTCAGGCCAGGAGCCAGAGCTGACATCACGTTGCAGAGGACTGCCCTGGGTCTTGCATAACCTTAATAGGACAGCCATTTGGAAAGCATTTATGTGCCGTTAGAGAGGTTACTCTTCTAGCCACTCTAATACATTAGGGGAGCAGTGTCATTATAGACCAGCAAAAATATTAATTGCATTTGCACCATCCACATCCACCATTAGGTATTTCAGTGGCCCCTGGTGTTTCAGGTCCTGTTCCCATCCTGCTAGGAGCAAAAGTCCAGCAGCAGTGATTGAAACTGACTGCAGTGCTATTGCATTTTCTCCCAGGAGGGTTTTGTTACCTTGAAATGGATTGTGATTACTCCATGAGGGTATGGCAAAAAGATATCCAGCAGGCTGCAGGTCAGCTCAGGGTCCATGCCCAACATCATAAGGTTTAGGTTTCTGAATAACAGCATCCCTGTTTATCAGAGTTATGCTTACTGGGTCCAAAACCCCTAAAGTGTTTGTTGTTACTGCCTGCTATCTATGTTGCAAGAGATGTTAATAGCCTGCAGAAATGCAAGTGTGAGGGAACTAGGGAGGGAGTAAAACATATGCAGCTCTGCTTGAAAAATGTGTCCTTCTCCTCACCATTCCCACTGTGACACTCGTATCTACTTTTCTGCCCCATATCAGGCAGAGACCACATAGACATTGGCAGCTGCATTCCTGACCTTGCTGCTGGGATGCATCCTGAAGCAGACTAAGATGATTAAATCCCAATAGAACTGCCAGCCTGTATCTTCCTCTAGCACTGCTTTTCCCCTTGAAAAGAAGGATTCAGGACGTGGTCATGGAAATGAAGCACAGCAGATGGCTGTGCTACTCTTGAAATGTTGAAGTTGGCACGCAGCTTCCTCTAGCTCTGCTTTCAGTCTGGGTCGTATTTTCCTGGCCTCTACATGTTTCATGGAGAGTGGACACATGAATGTTCTCATGTGCCCAAGGAAGACAGGATGCTATTCAGAAACATGGGGGCAGGCGGTGGGGGAAGGGGAAAGGGAAGGGAAAAAAACTAGCATAGAGAATCCCCCATCAGCAGAGATGACGAGGTTCAAGTCACTACATCCTGCAAAGCAGTTTAATCTCCTTGCATAGGTACAAAGGATCTCACTCTAAATAGCATCAAGAGAAAAATCACTGCCTGTTTTTCTTCCATTATGTCCCTTGCATTATGTCCCTTCTTATCTAGCAGGGTGATGGTGTTATTTTTAGGGTATTAAACAAGATGTAATGCTTCTCTGTCTCATTCTCTTCCTGTATTGTATCTAAACAATTTATGGATGACAGCTACCAATATTCATTAAGTGAAGATTTATTTTGGTAAATTTGTTCCTGCCATAATTATGCTGACAACCCCTCAAAAGAAAGATCTCTCCTAAAAACTTTGAGTGAGATGCTTTAATTGTACTTTTAGGCAGAGTGAGAGGAATCCTGCTTGCTGTAGAAACCTTTCATATACTGTAGGCTGTTGCCCTTCTGCTTCCATATGGTCCCAGTAATTCTTGCTTTCTTAGCAGACAAAGTTGGGGCAAATAAAAATATTGAGCAATGTATTTTCCAGCATGTCCCCTTATTTTCTCTTTTTTTTTTTTTTTTTTGCCCCAACCTTTCTTTTTTTTTATGGT